>CAUYPK010080736.1:0-21687 GCA_963574355.1 Loris lydekkerianus
GCCCATCAACCCATGAATGGATTAATAAATTGTATATGTACACCATGGAATATTATGCAGCCTTAAAGAAAGATGGAGACTTTTCCTCTTTCATGTTTACATGAATGGAGCTGGAACATATTCTTCCTAGCAAGGTATCTCAAGAATGGAAGAAAAAGTATCCAATGTACTCAGCCCTACTATGAAACCAAATTATAGCTTTCATATGACCCAGTTATAGCCCAAGAATACGGGGAAAGGGAAAGGGGGGGGGAGGGTAATTGGTGTGACCACACCTACTGTGCATTTTACAAGGGTACATGTGAAACTTAGTAAATGTAGAATATAAATGTCTTAACATAATAACTAAAAAAATGCCATGAAGGCTATGTTAACCAATTTGATGAAAATATTTCAAATTGTATATAAAACCAGCACATTGTACCCCACGATTGCATTAATGTACACAGCTATGACTTAATTAAAAAAAATTAAAATAAAATAGGGCAGCGCCTGTGGCTCAGTGAGTAGGATGCTGGCCCCATATACCAAGGGTGACGGGTTCGAACTCGGCCAAATTGCAATTAAAAAAAACAGCCAGGCATTGTGGTGGGTGTCTGTAGTCCCAGCCATTCAGGAGGCTGAGGCAAGAGAATTGCCTAAGCCCAAGAGCTGGAGGTTGCTGTGGGCTGTGAAGCCCCAGCACTCTACCAAGGGTGACAAAGTGAGACTTTGTCTCTAAAAAAAATAAAAATTAAAAATTAAATTAAATTAAATTGCAAAACTTATTTCTGGCTTGAAGAATTATTTATTTAAAGAAAACTTCTGAGAGGGATGGGCCTGGTGGCTCGTGCCTGTAGTCCTAGCACTTTGGGAAGCTGAGGTGGATGGATTGCTTGAGCTCAGGAATTCGAGACTAGCCTAAGCAAGAATGAAATCCTATCTCGAAAAATAGCTGAGCATTGTATTAGGCGCTTCTAGTCCCAGCTACTCGGGAGGCTGAGGCAAGAGGATCACTTGAGCCTAAGAGACAAGAGGTTGCTGAGAGCTGTAACTCCAGACCACTACCCTGGGTAACAAAGTGAGATTCTCCCTCAAAAAAACAAAATAACTTCTCACAAATGGAAATATTGTGAATTGTTATGGATAGAATGTTTGTATACCCTCAATATCCGTATGTTGAAGCCCTAACTCCAGGTGACAATATTTGGAGGAGGGGCCCTTCAAAGATAATTATTAAGAGGTTGAGATGAGGGCATGAGGGTGGGGCCCTTGCTCCCATAATGGGGCTAGTGTCCTTTTTTTCTTTTGAGACAGAGTCTCATTCTGTCACTTCTGGGTAGGGTGCCAAGGCGTCATAGCTCACAGCAACCTCGAACTCCTCGGCTCAAGTGATCCTCTTGTCACAGCCCCCTGAGTAGTTGGGAGTATAGGTGCCTGCAACACTTGGCTGGTTTTCTATTTTTAGTAGAGATGGGATCTTGCTCTTGCTTAGGCTGTTTTTGAACTCCTGAGCTCAGGCAATCTACTCACTTCAGCCTCCCAGCATGTTAGGATTTTGGATTTTGGGAGTACAGTTTATATAGAGGACTTAAACATCATATAAAGATTAATTCTTTACTAGTTTATCACTTTGCCACTTAAATTCTTCCATACTAAAAACGCGCGGAGTAAAAACAGCTAGTCATAGGACCACATACAAGTTGAGCAGCTCTTCTGAAATGTGTGGGATCAGAAGGGATTTGGATTTTGGGAGTATTTATATCATACCTACTGGTTAAGCATCCTGCCTAATTCAGAAATCTGCAATCCAGAATTCTCCAACGAGCGTTTCCTTTGAGCAACATGTTGGCACTCAATAAATTTCAGAGTCTGAAAGATTTTGGATTTTCAAAAATTAAGGATGCTCAACCTGTACTATATGATTCTATTTACATGAAATGTCAAGAATAGGCAATTCCACATCTGAAAGGGGATTCATGTAAGCTCTGGGGGACAACAGGGAACTGTGGGGGTGATTGGTAAGAAGTGAAGGGCTTCTTTATGGAAGAAAATATCTGAAATGAAAATGTCTGAAATTGATTGTGGTGGCGGACACACAGCTCTGAAGATACTTACCACCACTAGACTGTATATTTCATGTCAATGAATTGCATGATATATGAATATCTCAGCAAAGCCATTAAAAAATTCATATTTTTAGGCTCGGTGCCTGTGGCTCAAGTAGCTAGGGTGCCAGACACATACACCTGAGCTGGCGGGTTCGAATCCAGCCTGGGCCCTCCAAATGACGACAGCTGCGACCAAAAAATAGCCGGGTGCTATGATGGGCGCTTGTAGGCCCAGCTACTTGAGAGGCGGAGACAGGAGGCTCGCCTAAGCCCAGGAATTGGAGGTTGCTGTGAGCTGTGTGACGCCATGGCACTCTATCCAGGGCAACAGCTTGAGACTCGCCTAAGCCCAGGAATTGGAGGTTGTTGTGAGCTGTGTGACGCCATGGCACTCTACCGAGGGTGATAAAGTTAGACTCTGTCTCTCAAAAAAAAATAATAAAATTCTTATTTTTAAATATACTGAATATATTTTGAGGTGGAAGAATCATTTGCTATTAAATTAAAATCCATTAATTTGTTTCTAGTTTCTGAGATTTTGAAATTTTACTAAGGTGAAAGCCCAAAAGATGAGGATGTTTTAATATAACCAGTCCCCAGATGCAAATGAATTACCTGTAGCTCTTGGTATAGTCTTTTTAGCTCCACGGCTGCTGGTCCTGTCAACTTGCCATTGTAAGACTGGAACCCATTCAGTTTTCCTTTCTTTAAATCTTCCAACTGCTGACTCAGCTGATCCACTCTTAAAATTGCAGTCTGCACTTCCTGCTTCTTCTCCTGGAACATGGCACTGAACCGCTCTATTTCAGCAGCTGTAATTGTGCATCAAAAGAGAAAAACATCATTTAGTTGATAGTTGTTTTCACTTCTATACCTTGAACTCTAGTATCGTCTAGTGCCAGACCTTGAATAAAATTATGATACACATAACCCAAAACCCACGACTGACTGCGCACACAGCCAATGACCATATTTGCATTAATGCTGAACATTCCTTAGAGCAATCAGTCTGAAAACCAGCTTGGTCAAGCCACTTCAGGACCTAATACACCCACAGAACAAAGGCTTTGTGACGAGTGAGTCAGCCACGCTGGTCTAGTAGTGGGTCACTACAAGTGTTTTGAGATAGACGGTGTTATGGTCTGTTATTTCACTTCTAAGAAACAGAGTCGACAGTGTCCTTTCTGATTTCCCCCTGCAAGTTTCAACTTGCTCAGCTTAACAGGGTTGCTAAGGACTTCGTTTGCTTCCATCTGCAGGATTTTATATTTCTTGATTTTTGTGAATCTCAAAACTTTTGTAATGACCTACGTACCTCCCTGTGACTCAGGCTGAACTCACAAATAAAGTTGGAGTCCATGCAGAAATAAAAGGATGGCTTTTATGTATGGCTCATCTTAATGCACAGATACTATTTAAGTAGTTTAGGAAAGCAGACCCTTGTAATGAGTGAGCTTGGGAGCACCTGCCCCCACTGCAGAGGGCTTCAAGAGACCTTTCCAAACTGCTTAACCTAACAAACTCTTTCTTTCAGTTGCAGATAACAAAGCAAAGCTTTATTTAGCATAGCTGTTATAGAAAGATGAAACTGTACTATGTTTCACTTGCTCTGGGTCTGTTCAGAGTGAGTGCTGGAGGCCACGGACACATACACAGATTGCCATTCATGATTTTGCTGTAGTCAACTTGTCCTCTCATGGCACGGATTTTCTTCAGCTTGTTTTCCTGGGCTTCAACTCGTTCTTTCAATTTCTGAAGCTTTTCATTTTCAGAAATAGATTGCTGCTGACGGCGCTCCTGTTGCTTTAGAAAATGTAAACGCTGTTCCTGACCAAAGAAGGAAAAACCAAACACTGAAAAATCAAAACTTATGATTACTTTTGCACACTAAAAAAAAAAAATCTGAACGTATTCCACAGTATCATCAATCTTAACAAATACTAAAGAAACACTAGAGGAATCGCGCACACATCAGACCACACAAAACTGAAATTACTGGACATATATGAGATGGTAAAGTCGGGAGATTTTTAAAAGAGGATTTTAAATGCACACTGTCTATGCACACTGGTCTATACCATTCAGTTAACATAAGAGTTTCTGCAGAAAGCCTCACAGTATGAGGACGTGCACTGACACAACCCCGTCTTCACTCTCACAGCTGTGGAGTCCCTGCTAGCCTGAGGTTCCTGCTGTCAGTAACACGTTTCCTGCTGCTACAAAGTGGCTTCCAAGAATCTCTTATTTAACTTCCTAAAGGAAATAAGAAATGACCAGCAGAGGATTTTACACTGAAAAGAGACAAAGTGGTCAGTAAGGAGATAAACCTCCATTTGCTAAGGGACATGAATGACTAAAAGTGTTTCCTTTCTTCAGGATTAGTTTCTTCAAAAATAATGAAACATTTTATGGTCAACAATAAATAATTCAAACAATTCAAAAATAAGAATATATGCAAAACTCTTCAACAGTTTTTTTCCTATAATGTAATAACATACCTTAAGGATAACAGTCAACATTAAATATTCATGGTCCCATATGTATGCATAAAATATACCTAAATAAGGAGAGGTTTAAGGTATGATTATGCAGGCATTACATACTACATTCTAATGTAAGGAAATATGTGCTTAAATAATTAAAACTTAGCATTAACTTGTGACTCACATTGCTGAAAATATCTATCAAAATGTTTTTAACAATAATACTATTGGATTAATATTTGGAAAAAAAGCAGTATCAAAAAATTTTACAATTATATAATATTATGGATATTTCATCTTAGAAATCTTATTAATGGGATAAATGCTTCCTCATTTACTTAACTTTTCATAATTTTTAGTTTTGTAAATCCAATAAACTTTTTATAAGTCCAATTTATATTATTATTTATGTGACAGCAGATAATACAATGAACTATATAGTCATTCAATAAATAAAAAAATTGGATTAGATATTTTATTAAGGAAATCTCTCTACAAAAGAAACCAATTAAGAACCTAGCTGGTAATGTTTAAAGATTCTCTTTAAAGCAGTTTCAGAACATCTTAAGATGATTTACCACATGAATCATTTCTAGCAGGCATGGGCAATAGGTCTGATTTTTCAATCAAATATGACTAAACCATTATTTAGAAAAATCCCCAGAGTTTCAACAGCAAATGTCAAACAGTGTATATAATGAGCATTATCTATGCCCTGCACTGTAATACACCAACTAAGTTTAGCATGGAGGGCACATCAGGAAGCCCTGTTACCCAGCTGTCATTGCCCTCAGGGCCCCCGACCAACATTTTCATGATGGATTGCTGGTTTCCTCTAAACCAGTGCTTCTCAACCTTCCTAATGCCACGACCCATTAATACAGTTCCTATGGGTCACAACCCACACGTTGAGAAACGGTATTACCAACTACATACCTGAGAACACATCAGAGGAAAAAAGAGGTAACAGAAAGCATCCTCTCTTTCCAAATTTTGCCTATGATTTGGATGTCAGCCATTTATTTCCTTTTCTGGGGCATTTGTTGTGCTTGTCAGGAGTCAGATGTTCTTGCTCTGATACCACCTCAGAGAAACCATCTCACTCTGATACTACTTTCCAGAAGCAAGAGTATGCACAGGTCATTAGGGATGTATTTAATAAAGAGAGAACAATGTGTTTAGCACTCCCATGGCATGGTCCTATTTTACAGGTGTCACCTGTGAATGTGTTAACACTGATCTAAGATGATGGTTGAAGAAGATACCTTTTGAACAATGTTTCTCAACCTCTCCTTTGAGAGCTTACCTTGGCAACCAACATCTGTTGCTGATTTTCAATTTGTTGTTGCTGCCTAGCTGCCATATCTTGGAGTTCTGACAGTGTGAGTTCAATACGTGGATTCCCAACCTACAGAGAGCAGAAACACTCACATTGGAATGTATGTTCACCCGCATAATTGTCTTTCTCAAAACTCATACACATTAAGATTTTAGATAGATTCCCTAGAAATTAGGAGAATACAAATTAGTTTATCTTCTGATAAGAACTTTTCTTAACTGTTAACGTTTTTTATTAATTGTTTAATGTTTTATTAACTATAAATAACAGTTTTTCTAATGTATAAACACCTGATACTGTATTTAGAAGAGATTCAACTTTAAACAAACCTTTGTGGGAGGAGAGAGGGCATATGGTGGGATCTTGCCTAACATGTACAATGCAAGGGTACACTTCAAAATAACTAAGAGAAAATTATGTCATCACAAAAAAATAACTGAGGTGATGGTTATGTTAATCAGTTTGATTTAAGCATTCCACATTGTATAACAAATCATCATACTGTACCTCATAAATGTATAGTTATGATTTAGTAAAAGATTAAATGAAAACCCCCCAAAAACCAAACCTTTGCAAATATGCATTATCATAATCCTCCTTTTGGAATGGCAATTTAGTAGGTGTAACTGAGTAAATGGAGCTGTCAAATGCTTTATGATACACAACAAAAAATGTGCAAGTGACACCTAAGGACAATATCATCTCATTGTCACATGGTCTGAAGAAACTGAAATACGTAATGATTCTAAAATACAAATACTTCATTAAAAATTCCTTACATGTGTGTGGCCTATGTGAAGATCTGACCCATCATATGACAGAATTATGTGAAATAGATACCAAAAGGGAATGCCTCAAGGAGTGCAACTGGCTGTGCCCCCTTCCCTGTCAATGATGCCCTAAAAACTAAGTACTTTACATGTATGAACCATTTCAAGCCTAAGAATGATCAATAAGGTAGTTACAACTATATACCCACTTTACAAACAAGAAAGCAAGTATAGGGCAGATAGCTTGTGTGAGGCAGAGACAGAGTCTATGTTCTTGGCCATTTCGGGTAACCCACGCTGCACATGCAGTATCATGCGCACTGTGCTTCCGCTCTCCAGAACAAGTCTGCACTGTTGGAAGAGCCACCCCACTTAATGGGAGGAGCTAGGGGGAGCAGAGCTCCAGACCTCCCCATCCTCTCCACAGAAGCTGCACAGTCTCCCTCAGACCTCCACACTCTTTCTAGAGCCACACACCCACAGGACCTGTTTGTTACTGTCCACCCTTAACACTTCTTGTAACCTTTTTGTTTGAGATGGAGTCTCACTACGTCACCTTCAATAGAGTGCCATGGCATCACAGCTCACAGCAATCTAACTCTTCGGCTTAAGTGATTCTCTTGCCTCAACCTCCCAAGCAGCTGGGACTACAGGTGTCCACCACATTGCCTGGCTTTTTTTTGGTTGCAGTTGTCATTGTTGTTTAACTGGCCTGGGCCAGGTTTGAACCCTCCAGCCTAGGTGTATGTGGCCAGCGCTCTAGCCACTGAGCTACAGGTGCTGCCTCTTGTAACTTTCAATAGTCAGTTTCTCTCTCTGCCAAATTTTATGGTGTTCAAGTATATTCTTGACACTTGAAACTTAGTACTTGTTCAACAGTCTTAAGTGAAACCCCTATTCTATTTATCTAACATGGAGCAAGCCTCTTTACTTTTGTGCCTTGTTCTAATTTCACTACACTTTTTACACAATAGTGACTTACTGCTTTATACACCTATCTCCAAACACACCCTTTCATTCTCTATGTAATCTGTAAGAAGACTTCACATAGCTTCCACCAAACTTTTTATTACTTTTGGTCTGTCTGCAATTAAAATAATGAGATAGAATTGTTATAAAAATAATACAGAGGAATTCTATGCCTGGGTGGTAGTCATTTGAATGTTCCCTCAATAATTTATTAAACTGTATGGTTTTATACATTCATCTGTATATATATTTCAAATTAAAAAAGAAATAATTAGACCAAAAGTCTAGTATCCTATCTTGTAATTTAATAATAATAATAAGATTTTCATTTTTTTGAGACAAAGTATCACTCTGTTGCCCCAGCTAGAGTGCTGTGGCACTATTACAGCTTATGGCAACCTCAAACTCAAGTGATCCTCTTGCCTTAGCCTCCCAAATAGCTGGGACTATAGATGCCTGCCACAACTGGCTAATTTTTCTTTTCTTTTTTTGTTTTTGAGACAGAGTCTCACTTTGTCACCCTCAGTAGAGTGCTGTAACATCATAGCTCACAGCAACCTCCAACTCTTGGGCTCAAGCAATCCTCTTACCTTCTAACTAGCTAGGACTACAAGCACCCACCTTGCCTGGCTATTTTTAGAGATGGGGTCTCAGTCTTGCCCAGGCTGGTCTCTAACCTGTGAGCTCAGGGTACTCCACTTGCCTCAGCCTCCCAGAGTGCTAGGATTACAGGCATGAACAACCGTGCCTGGCTAATTTTTCTCTTTTTAGTAGAGACAGGGTTTTGTTCTTGATCAGGCTTATTTTGAACTCCTGAGCTCAAAGGATCCTCCTTCCTTGGCCTCCCAGACTGGTAGGATTACAAGCATAAGCCACTGTGCCCAGCTGTAATGTCACTTTAAAAATGACAAACATCAGGTGGCGCCTGTGGCTCAGTGAGTAGGGCGACGGCCCAATATACTGAGGGTGGAAGGTTTGAACCCAACCTTGGCCAAACTGCAACAAAAAAAAATATCTGGGTGTTGTGGCAGGTGCCTGTAGTCCCAGCTACTTGGGAGGCTGAGGCAAGAGAATCACCTAAGCCCAAGAGCTGGAGGTTGCTGTGAGCTGTGATGCCACAGCATTCTACAGAGGGTGACAAAGTGAGACTGTCTCTAAAAAATAAATAAATTAATTAATTAATTAAATAAAAACGACAAACATCCCGAAAACAAAACTCTGCAAAATAATTAAGATAAAGCCTATTTATGGTCACATAAAATTCTACAATAGGAAATAATTCCTCTTTTCTTCTATCTTTTCAAGGTTATAAATTTTCAAATTTGGTGAGTAGTTTTTACTTGCCTATTCAGCAAACAATAATATGCAATGATTATATTAAGATACATTATAAACATGTATTCTTATTTTTATCACAAAAAATTTTCAGTAAAGTCAAGCTTGTCTAATATCTCATTATATTCTGGAGTCAGAATATTTCATATTCCAACAATTACTAAGTCTCACAAATTAATAAGATCCAATTAGATACCTAAAATATATTCCAGCTCCCTACCCTCTGAAATAACATCCCAATATGCTATTTTAGTCTGGAAATGTGAATTATTCTTATGATTAAAATTTAGCCGTTATCAATTCCGTTCAATTCAGCACACATTTACATCTAAGGAAAAATGACAGAAAAATTAGGTCTAAAAAGACCAGCAAGAAAACAGGGCTATCCAAGTGCACAAGTAACACTAACAGAAAATTCATTCCATGCCACATGAGAACTACAAGCAAACACTGTGGGAACTGCTCTAATTTTCAACAGCAGACATCAGGAACCACACTCCTGATAACATCTAAAAAGCAAGATAAAACACAAAAACATGTTTTCAAAAGCATTGCTAAGCTAGTACCACAGAAAGGAATCTACAGGGACCACAAGTAAAGAAAAAGCACAAACCTTGGGCCATACAGGAACACCAAAGCTGGTTTTTGCCCTGAATGCTTTTGCCCACTTGGATGCTTGCTTCTGCAGCTGCTGAAGTCTGGAATTAGGATGGAAAGCCTCAGGACCATCCCAATGCAGGCAGTTCAAAAGGAGATGCCCATATTCTTCCAGTACCCCAAAGATCCTACCTATCTCAGTGTACAAATGAATAAAAAATACACCCCCACACATACACACAGCAGAGCACAGTAGGGAAACCTATCTTTCCTTGTCATGGTGCTGAACAGAAGGGACCCCTAAGAATGCATAACCACTAGACAGCCCTCACACAAGCTTCACGATCAACAAAGAACAGTGGAGAGTGGGTTTCTTTTACCTGGTTACTGACTAAAGCAAATGCAAAGTTCTCAGAAAAATCCTGCCTTTATCCATGCCTCCAAGAATGCTCATAAGTACAGCTCCAAGGAAAACACACAGTTTATTCAAAAAGCAAAACATACAATAATAATCAAGACACTATGATTGAAATCCAGCAGCAGTATGTTCACAGATAGAGAAATTATTAATTTTAGAATATAAAATGACTATGTTTAGTGTGTCTAAAATATCTGCAAAGATCAATAAAGATTTGATAAAGAACCAACTAAAACTTACAGAACTTAAATTCTAATGCATTTTAAAATAGCTTTATTGAAGTATAATTGACATATAATAAGCTGCACATACCTAAAGTATGCAGGTCAGGCACAGTGGCTCACATCTATAATCCCAGAACTTTGGGAGACTGAAGGAGGATCATTTCAGGCTAAGAGTTTGAGACTAGCCAGGAAAACATAGAAAAACCCAATCTTTAAAAAAATTCATACCTGTTTCTGTCCAAAGTGGAGGATTACTTAATTCTAATCTCATTAAATCCGAAAACCCCACTAAATGACAGTAAAGGAATTTTCAACATCAAGAAATATAAAATTGGCGGCTTAGCACCTGTAGCACAGTGGTTACAGTGCCAGTCACATACACTGAGGCTAGTGGGTTTGAACATGATCCAGGCCAGCTACAACAACAATAACTGCAACAAAAAATAGCCCAAGGTTGTGGTGGGTGCCTATAGTCCCAGCTACTTGGGAGGCTAAGACAAGAGAATCGCTTAAGCCCAAGAGTTGGAGATTGCTGTGAGCTGTGATGCCACAGTGCTCTACTGAGGGTGACATAGTGAAACTGTCTGAAAAAATAAAATAAAATAACAAAAGCAGGACTAATAAGAGCAGAGATAATAAAAATGTTTTGACCTGAGCCAAACATTGCCAACTCTACAGTAGCTCATACTTGTAATCCTAGCACTCTAGGAGGTCGAAGCAGGGGCATATCCCTTGAGATCAGGAGTTAGAGGCCAGCCTGAGCGAGAGCAAGACCCTGTTTCTACCAAAAATAGAAAAAATTAGCTGGATGTGGTGGTGGATGCCTGTAAGTCCCAGCTACACCAGAGGCTTAGACAGCAGGATCCCTTGAGCCCAGGAGTTTGAGGTTGCTCTGAACTATGATGATGCCATTGCAGTCTAGCCAGGGTGACAGAGCAAGACTGTCTGAAAACAAAAAGAAGTTTGGAAGCTGGCAAGAGAATGAATGAGAAGTAGCTGACCTAGTATATCTAAGACAAACCTCAAGTCAGAGAGATGAAACTGGATACAGTTCCATCATAGAATCTTCAAACTTTCAGGAACTGGCAATCCCATGTATCATTGGGAAATGTATCAACAGGAAAATATGGAGAGCACTAAAAAAGGGCAGATTGAGTTAAAGATATTAGGTACAGTTGAGTCTTAATATGGAAAACAGGAGGACTGAGTGGCTATATAAATAAAGCCCGCTTCCAGAAAAAAACCCTCGTTTAAGGTGGATTGAATTGACAAGGTACAATGGCAATTAAGAGAGGAAAAGAACAGGTTTTTCACCAAATGGTTGCTGGGATAACTGGATATCCACATGTAAAAGAATGAATTTTAATCCCTACTTCATACCATACATAAAAATTAACTCCAAAAAGATAACTGAACTAAATATAAGAGCTAAAACTATAAAGTTCTTAGAAGAAAACACAGGAAGCAGGATCAATTGACCTTAACAATTTACTGGATACTCAAGACTAAAAGCAGAAACTGACTCAGAGGTTAAGCCCGGTTGGCTAAGAAAACAGGAAAGTACTAGGACTAAGTGGGATGTGCCTTTTCCTTTTCCTGATTTGGCTCTCAATCCCTTCATTAGAGTAAATCATAGCCATGAAAATGACTATAGGCTGAGTTCTTTGAGTCCTCCTAGCAAATCATGGAATGTGGGAGTGGTCTTAGGAACCTTAAAACAGGCATATATAATGAGAATACACCAATTTTGCTTTTATAGCACAAAATCAAACCAGCACACAGATTAACCTGACTCATTGACCTGCAATTTTTGGGGAGAACTTCCCCAGCCTCTTATCTCAGCAGCTGCTAATGGGCATGAATCACACCAACTCAGTATCCTGCCCTTCCCTCATAGCTGCTGTTTCATCTGTTTTTAGTTGTCGCAGCCCATAAGGCACAAGTTTTAGTATGCCATTATCCTATAACCAAAACACACACAGGAATTTTTTCAGGAAGATGTTTTTTGGGGGGTTTTGTGCGTCACTTGTGAGAATGTTGTACCAGGGGAAAAGATGTTTTTAACATCTCAGTAACTTACAAATGCATGTAAAATTGCTTTGTAGACAATAAAGTGCTTTACAAGGTTATAGATTAGTAGGCTTAAAAGGCAGGCACATATGCCATAAAATACAGTAACATCTTTGATAGATTGCTTCCAGCACAAAGCTATTTCTCTAAAGTAGGTCTCGGATCTTTCTTTAATTACAAACTCAGAGACAGGATGTAAACACATTTTTAATTTTGGTTTCAGGTTTCAGTTTTGTTGGTCTTAAAATGTATACATTATCTCTGTGTTACCAACCTCATCAAGGAAAAGATCTCAGACTCCACATATGGAAATGTGTCTATCCACTTCATGAGTCTACACTGTTGGAATCCTTTCTTTGAGTTCCTTCTGTACCTCATGTACACACACAAACCCCACTTCTATATACTGACTACTCAGTATATTTATTTCATTTTCCCTGAAGTTTATAACTCAAAAAGATCTTCATTATTTTGTATAAGTAAGGTATAAATGCTTGCTATAATGTGTGCCTGTGATCTACAGGTTCACTCACCTGGCAGGGTGACACAATTATATGCAGAGTTCTCTAGGCCTCACCTCAGATTTACTAAATCAAAATTTCTACTAATGGGGTTTGTGCCTCTATTTCTTTCTTTTTAGAGAAAAGAGTGCTGTGGCGTCACAACTCACAGTAACCTCCAACTCTTGGGCTTAGGCGATTCTCTTGCCTCAGCCTCCTGAGAAGCTGGGACTACAGGCACCCGCCACAACGCCCAGCTATTGTTTTATTGCATTTTGGCCGGGGCCGGGTTTGAACCTGCCACCCTTGGTATACGGGGCCAGCGCCCTACTCACTGAGCCACAGGCACCACCCAGTGCCTCTATTTCTTAAGACTTCCTGAAGCAGGTGTGCCTGGGAGAACTCTCTTGAAGCTCTAGATTTAGAGTGGACAAGTATGTCAGAGGCAAGAGTAAGGAGAGGATCTGTGGTTGGGTGAAGTGGTTTCTGCCTGTAATTCTAGCACTTTGGAAGGCAAGGCAGGAAGAATGCAGAGTCAGACCTTGTCTCTACTAAAAATGTAAAAATTAGCCAGGCAGGGTGGTAGGCACCTATAGTCCCAGATACTTGGGAGGCTGAGGCAAGAGGATCACTTGAGTCCAGGAATTTGAGGCTGTAGTGAGATATGATGACACTACTAAACAAGAATGACAGAGCAAGACTCTGTCCCTCAAAAAAAGAGAGAGGGGGGATTTGTGGAATGGTCTTTAGTAACTGGAATATAAGGAAGGAAAATATCATCTTGACATTAGGAAGATTTCTTCCTGAACAGCACAAGAATTATGATACTGAAACCAAGGAGAAAAAAAAATATAATTTACACACCAATATTTCTTACAAAGAACCCCTCCAGTTCTCCTTCGCCTATTACCTATTACCTTCGCCTATTACCATTGTTTCCCCTATTTGCCAACTCTACATCACAGTGACAAAGGAACAAAAGAAATTACTGCACCTACAATCCATTTTGTCTTTCAAAATCTGACAGAGGTCAGGTGCAGGGACTCACGCCTATAATCCCAGCACTCTGGGAGGCTGAGGCAGGAGGACTGTTTGAGCTCAGGAGTTTAAGACTAGCCTGAACAAGAGTGAGACCCTGTCTCTACCTAGAATAGAAAAATTAGCTAGGCATGTGGCACAAATTTGTAGTCCCAGCTACTTGGGAGGCTGAGACAGGAGGATCCCTTGAGCCCAGGAGTTTGAGGTTGCTGTGAGCTACAATACCACAGCACTCAACCCAGAGGGATAAAGTGAAACTGTCTCAAAAAAACAAAAATTCTAACCCAAACTCATGAGTTTCTATAAAAAGTTATAAACATTCCATTTGATTCTCACTTACCCCATTTTCAGTGCGTTTTTCTCCAGGTACATTTATAATATTTCTCTGAGTTCGTTGCTCTTGGGTCTGACGGCCAACTAAAGAAACAAAACGAGCAAACTTAGCAGAAGTCATACCTGTTTATTCATTTATTCAAGTATTTATTGAAAACAAATGTAAAAATACCACGCTGAGAAATCTAAGACCTGGTACTATTGAAAAAAGGTTTACAACCAATCTTTTGTATGCAAAGATTTTTTTTTTCCTGAAAAGTAAATTTATTTCATGTTAATTGAGGGTACAAACAACCAGGTCAAAATATTTGATTTTGTTAAGTAGAGTCCCTCTTATAGTTCTATGCAAAGATATTTGAATGAAATATTTTTTTTTTTACATTCTGCCTCAGAACTGTGAAACTGACTTGCTGTCCAAAGGCTTTTTATTTTATTTATTTATTTTGAGACAGAGTCTCAAGCTGCTGTCCTGTATAGAGTGCTGTAGCATCACAGATCACAGCAACCTCAAACTCTTGGGCTTAAGCAATTCTCTTGCCTCAGCCTTCCAAGTAATTAGGACTACAGGCACCTGTCACAACACCTGGCTATTTTTTTGTTGCAGTTGTCATTGTTCTTTTAGCTGGCCTGGGCCGGGTTCGAACCCACCAGCCTCGGTGTATGTGGCTGGTGCCCTACCCACTGAGCTATGGGTGCTGCGCCTGTCCAAAGGCTTTTAACACTTAAAAAAAGGTAGATATGATAAGATTTATAATCACCCTGTATATTTTAACACAAAGAGAAAATTGTTTTCAAAAAGGCTTTCACATTTTAGAAGAGACAAAAATCAGAACTGATTAACCAGTATTGAAAAAATGGGATGCAAGAAAAAAAATAAATCTTTATTTCTTTTATTATTATTATTATTTTTGGAGACAGAGTCTCACTTTGTCACCCTTGGTAGAGAGCCACGGCGTCACAGCTCACAGCAACCTCCAGCTCTTGGGCTAGGCGATTCTCTTGCCTCAGCCTCCCGAGTAGCTGAGAGTACAGGTACCGGCCACAATGCCCAGCTATTTTTTGTTGCAGTTTGGCTGGGTCTGAACCCACCACCCTTGGTATATGGAGCCAGTGCCTTACTCACGGAGCCACAGGCACCGCACCCCTGAATCAATCTTTACTAACAAGGTTAAAACTAAGATGTGGCACCACCTCAAAATTGGCAGTATCCATTCCTATATTCTATAAAAATTAAAATGTTAAAAGATCATCATATTTAAACTAGAGAAATCCTATGCCCTGTCATAATTTCTAAATAGAATATAGTGAGATGAACTCTGTAGCAGGTGACACAACTCTGCAAGGTGCTGTGTGCCTGCTTCTGCTTCAGCCCTTGCCTGCTCTCACTTGATGCTGTTTTGGGAATTATCCCACCTCAGAGCCTACTTTACTCTGCCAGAATACATGACTTCAAAGGGTTGTGAACCTAATGGGTTTAAAAAAAAAAAAATAAGATAAAAGTATGTTTTTTGTATTTCTTTCCTACTACGTTGAAAATTTGAAAAAGTTATATTATGAAAGTGTTGCTTCACCTTAAACCATGCATTCTCTAGGAGATTGACACTGTTGCCTCCACGGGGACAAAAATTGATTTTTAGGGGGTAAAAAAATTACTCTTTTATGTATAAAGCAAAGATATATATATGTATATAAAAGATATATAGCTATATAAGATATATATCTATATATATAGCTATATATAAGATATATATAAAGATATGCATCATATCTGACACAGAGAGAATGAGAGACAAATAATAAAATGTCTCACAAAGTCTCCCTAAGGGGGTGATGACAAAAGGGCGGATGAAACTTAAAGTGTCTATCAGTTTACAGTGTAAATTCTTGGTTATTCTTAGCATTTTTAAGGAGTAGTCAGGTTAATTTAATATTCTTCAACTGCTACCTCTTCCAAACAACAGACCTTTTGAAATTAGAATAGTATAAACACAAACATTAACAGTTCCCTACCTGTGGGCTGAGTCATTTGTTCTCACATTTCCCTCACTCCCCACACTGCTGTGTGTGACTGTATAAAATTATACCAAGTGCCACCTAATTTTTGATGGTTAAAAAAAAATGATGATCTGGCGTTTCAGAGTGAAAAAATAATAAATAATAAACTAACATTCAGTGAGCATGTACTATGTGCCAAGCCCCTCGAAGTACTTCCATCCCATTAACATTGCAGCTGAGGAAAGCAGCACAGGGAGGGACGTCACCTTTGGAGCGCCACTCTAAGTCAACGGCAGGTCCAACTCACAACTCCATCACACTACTTCCAGGTGCTGGTTACTTGATCTTCCCTGAGTTTCTTTGCTACTGTAAGCATCTGCTTCCCTGAGTGCCAAAGGGGACTGAAGCAATGTCCTCTACTTCCTTTCAGCTGCCAGAGAACTCTCACACTTTCAGTTGAAGGATGCCTTTTACTTTACCTGTAATGCCCTGTACACAATAAACAGCGTGATCCCCTTTAAATAATATCAATTGGTCACAAATGCATTGCCCTGAGCAAGAAACAAGTCTTGGGCTCTAAACTCTGGCTTCTTAGAATATAAATAAGCTAAAGAGAAGAATTCAGTGAGCAAAAGCAAAACAAAAGGGGGGCAGAGTACCCATGTGTGTGGTTCTTTTTTTCTTTTCTTTCTTTCTTTCTTTTTTTTTTTTTTGAGACAGTCTTACTTTGTCGCCCTCAGTAGACTGCCGTGGCGTCACACAGCTCACAGCAACCTCTAACTCCTGGGCTTAGGCGATTCTCTTGCCTCAGCCTCCCAATTAGCTGGGACTACAGGCGCCCCTGACAACACCCAGCTATTTTTTTCTTGCAGTTTGGCCAGGGCCGGGTTTGAACCCGCCTCCCTCGGTATGCAGGGCCAATGCCCTACCCATTGAGCCACAGGCACCGCCCTGTGCATGGTTCTTTATGCCCCCTTTTTCTTTGCTCTGAAAGACACAGACAAGGAAAGGGGATAGAGAGGTAAAGCATAACAGTTGGAGCATCAGAGAGAGAATAAATGTGCCAGAAAGAATGTGGCTGGCTGGAATAGAGAGGGGGACAATGAGATTGAAAAGATGGAGTCACATTACTAGTGCCTTTAAAGCTTATCTGGGACTGCTGAACAGTGAAGTAGAACCTCTGATGAAAGTTCTGAATAGTAATGAAAGTTGTATGATGGGGTGCCCGTAGCTCAGTGGTTACGGTGCCAGCCACATGCTCTGGGACTGGTGGGTTTGAACCCGGCCCGGGCCTGCTAAACAAAAAAAGATAGTGGGCATTGTGGCGGGCAGTCCCAGCTACTCAGGAGGCTAAGGTAATTGAATCACTTGAGCCCAAGAATTTGAGGTTGCTGTAAGCTATGACGCCACAGCACTCTACCAAGGGTGAAAAAGTGAGACTCTGTCTCAATGAAAAAAAGAAAGAAAGTTGCATGATGAATTTGGTTCTTCCAATCCTGACCAAACCTTTTGTCACTCCATACTCCACTTAGTCCCCTTGGAGTGTCCTTCACATTCTAATCCCCTCTTGGAATGCAATAGTACTGTGTCCTCTGCTCCCAACCCTACTCTTCCTCAAGGCCACTCCAAGCCCCTTCTCATTTAGGGTTCTTCCCAGCATTGTGCTGTGCTCTGACAGCACCCCCTCTATACCACCACAAGTGCTCCTGTATCAATCAAATAGCCAGTGCTGTCACCTTCCTTATCTTAAACTTCTCTAAGGATGCCTAATATTCCTAAACTTCATCAAGTAAGAAAAAAATAACCCCTCTCTCCAGGACATTAAGGGTTATATATACATACTACATCCACAAAAGTAAGACTTTGCATTTAAGTATAGGTAGGTGAAGGAGGGCACAGTTATTTGGAGAACTCAGATAGAGTTAAAATAAATCCTTAGCATTAGAACAGCACTTATATGTCAGCTAGTCTAGGCTCGGCACCTGTAGCTCACTGGTTATGGCCCCAGCCACATACACTGGGGCTGACGGGTTCAAACCCAGCCTGGGCCTGCTAAATAACAATGACAACTGCAACAAAAAATAGCTGGGCGTTGTGGTGGGCACCTGTACTCCCAGCTACTTAGGAAGCTGAGGCAAGAGAATCACTTAAGCCCAAGAGTTGGAAGTTGCTGTGAGCTGTGATGCCACAGCACTCTACCCAAGGCAACAGCTTGAGACTCTATCTCAAAAAAAAAGTCAGCTAGTCTAACCCTCCTTCTCAGGGAGATTTTCCCAGAGAAAAGGTGCTTCCCTAAGGTAAAAGTGGATGAAGATCTGAGCCCAGATCCTTGGTGTCCAGGCTTCAGACGACCAGGACCAGTGGAATAAAACCAAGATGTAATGGTGTATTCTAAGAGACAGCCTTATACCTATATTTACAGCTATGATTCTAAAGCAGAAACTAGTTCATTTAAGAGTCAAAATTTCCTTTACAAAATACAAATAAAGGGAGATAATTTACAATAAAGAAATATACTTTATGGGTGGCACCTGTGGCTCGAGGAATAGGGCGCCGGCCCCATATACCGGGGGTGGTGGGTTCAAGTCCGGCCCTGGCCAAAACTGTAAAAAAAAATAAATAAAAAAATAAAAGAAGAAGAAGAAGAAGAAACATACTTTTTACAAAAGGAAAAGGATGTCCTTTTGTTTGAAATGTTTTTAAATAGAAGTAATATATACTCAGTTAAATTTAAAGGTCTCTTAAATCTACAGCCTATATGTGTTCAGAAAAATCAGCTCCCTATTTTCTTTAAATTTTAATTCAAAAATAGGTAGTATATTCCCATGGTTCAAAATTCAAAAGGAACAAAACAGTGCACAACTGACAACCCTCCCTCCCGTTCTGCAGCCACTCCTCCTTTTCCTCAGGCTAACAAACATCACTATTAATAGTTTCTTATATATCCTTCCAAAGACACATTATACATATACAAGAAGAAATGCTTACCTAATTACTCTTTGGTCACTTTTACCCAAAAGGCAGTGCAGAGAGAATGTTCTTTCCTACCTAATGCGTCTAGGAGATGGCTTATGTCAGGGCACAGAGTTTCTCCATTATTTATGGCTAGAGAGCATTCCATCATGTGGATGGACCGGAATGTACTTAGCCTGACTTGCCTGGTGGGTATTTAGGCTGTTCCTACCAGCAATGCTCAATGAACAAAATTATGTATATATTATTTTGTATATGTCAAAGAGCAGCTTTGGAATAAATTCTCAGTAGTGAAATTACTGGGTGAAAGGTTTTATATTTTTGTTAGTTTAACAGCTATTGCCAAACTGCAGCTGTAGAAGTTGCCAACTGACTCCCACAGCAATGCAGAAGAGTGCCTGTTTTTCAACACCCTTGTCTACACTGTGCTATTAAATGTTCTAATCTTTGCCAACGTGACAGGTAAAATACAGTATTTCAGTATTATCTCCCTGCATTTCTTTTATGAGAAGGCTAAACATCTTTTCAAATATCCTAGGGCCATAGATATTTCCTGTGAACTGAGCATTTATATATTTTCTCATTATTCTACAAAGTTTTTTTTCCCCTATCAATTTTTAGAAACTCTTTATACATGTACATTAAGCCTTCTGCAATATGAGCTATAAAAACTGTTTCCAAAATTATAATTTGCTTTTTGACTTTGCTTAAAACACTTATTGCCATGCAATCTTTTTTGTTTTCATTTTAAATAATTCATTTATTGGCCAGGTGCCTGTAACCCTTGCATTCTGGGAGGCCAAGGTGTGTGGACTGCTCAAGGTCAGTAGTTCAAGACCAGCCTGAGCAATGTGATGCCTCATTCATACTAAAAATAGAAACACTAGCCAGGTGTGGTGGTGCACACCTGTAGTCCCAGGAGTCTGAGGCAAGAGGATCTCTTGAGCCCCAAATTTTGAGGTTGCTGTGAGCTATGATGATGCTACAGCATTCTACCCAAAGTGTTGCAGTGAGACTCTGTCTCAAGACATAAATAGATAAATAAATAATTCATTTATCTGTCTTGTCTTTTATGGTTTAGTGTTACACTCAGAAAGGCCTGTCCATTCTAAATATAAAAACGTATCATAGAAGTCCTTTTTCTTTTTACTTTTTGCCCAGGCTAGAGTGCCATGGCCTCAGCCCACTCACAGCAACCTCTACCTCCTGGGCTCAAGTGATCCTCCTGCCTCAGTCTTCCAAGTAGCTGGGAAAACAGGAGTCCACCACACAACCTAAGTTTTCTATTTTTAGTAAAGATGGGGTCTTGCTCTTGCTCAGACTGGTCTTAAACTTTTGATCTCAAGCAATCCTCCCACCTTGGACAGGATTATAGGTGTGATTCACTACATCCAGCCCCTAAAACTTTTTTCTAATCCTTCTACAGTTTTATATATTTTAAAAATTTAGATACTTGACACATTGGGTGTTTATGAAAAATAATCCCTTTAAACAGAAAGTCCCTTTGTATGTGTGCATACATTATCTGATTGCCTGAGGGTCCTAAGAAGGAAGCAAGGCCTGGTGCCTAATTAGAGTAACATCTAAAAACTGCAGGAACAGAAGCCAAAGAAACATGAGATACTAACTCTCCCTCTTACTACATGTGAATGAAGGGACATGAAAGTGGGAATAATTTATTTGAATAATTTTCCTACTTTTCCTAAATTAATGTTTATGGCAAAAACTGACAAATAAGGAAGAAAGCATTTATATACCTTGCTCATTGCTCTCTGTTGGTGAGTCCTCATGTCGAAGGAAAAATTTCACTTCTTCCCTGCGTGGCCCCCACTTCTGCAGATGTTCATACATCATGTGATCAAAGGGTATGGGGCGCTCTAGGAAAAAGACCACACATCTTATGATACTAAAAAAAATTATTCCAACCAAAAGCTAAAAAAATTTTAATAAATTACACATATAAACATATATATCTAAATATTAGAATTCAAACATATTTTAAGGACTAAATTTTACCTTTAATAAATAAAAGCATGAATATGAATGAGAAATCATGTAGTCAACATATAAACACAGGAAGTATCCATAAAAGTGATTTTCCAACATTAAGTAGGGAAAAGTGAAAACTTGTCCTTTATGATATTTATCCCAAAGCTGTGTATCTGTCATTCTTCAAAGAAACATAACAAACTGATCAAGCCAAGTTATTCTTTGAAATGTTACCCATGCCATGGCAACCAGATGTACAAAACCTAGACAGGGTGCTTCCTGGTAACTCAGGCAACATAATGATGAATGTTGGCCAGTTTGTAGTTAATAATCAAAATTAAACCCTATAGGATTAAATATATTTTAAATATTTTTTTAAAAAGCAAAGCTGCTAACAATATCTCTTTAGTGATACCTGAGAAAAGCATTAACACAGTTGTTAAATTTAAATGTGCCACTTTCATGTTTATAATACATTCCATTCCATTTTCCTTCTCTGAACTAAGGTACTAGGCCCATTATAATAAAAACTCTGAGTTGTCTCTTCCTTAGCTATGATAAAGG
>CAUYPK010080741.1:0-11711 GCA_963574355.1 Loris lydekkerianus
CAGCCGCCTACCTCTTCAGCTCAGCCGCGACTTGTGGACTGAGCTGAAGCACCGCCCCCTCAAGCAGACGGCAGAAGACGACTGGAGACTACGTGCATTTGATTAGGTGCGCACGCACCGAATCAAATAACCTGTATGACCCGAGTATAAGCCGAGTTTGGGTTTTTCGGCACCAATTTTGTGCCACAAAAACTCGGCTTATACTTGAGTATATACGGTATATACTGAAATAGCATCAACTATATGAAATCTCCCAAAAAAGAAGAGTTCAGGACAAGATGGTTTCACATCAGAATTGTATCAAACCTTTAAAGAGGAACTAGTACCTATAGTACTTAAACTTTTCCAGAACATAGAAAAAGAAGGAATACTTCCAAACACAGTCTATGGAGCAAATAACACCCTGATCCCCTAACCAAGAAAAGACCCAACAAGAAAAGAAAATTATAGACCAATATCCTTAATGAATATAGATGCAAAAATGCAAACAGAATCTAGCAACACATCAAACTAATTATATACCATGACCAAGTGGGTTTTATCCCAGGGTCTCAAGGTTGGTTCAATATACGTTGATTTATAAATATAATGTATGACATAAACAAAATTTTAAAAAAGATTATATGATCTCTCAATAGATGCAGAAAAAGCTTTTGACAATATCCAGCATCCTTTCATGATCAGAATACTTAAGAAAATAGGTATATAAGGGACTTTTTCTTAAACTGATAAAGGCCATCTACAGCAAACGCACAGCCAATATCGTATTGAATAGAGTACAATTGAAAACATTTCCACTCAGATCAGGAACCAGGCAAGATTGCCCATTGTCTCCACTGCTTTTTAACATTGTAACAAAAGTCTTAGCCATAGCAATCAGGCAAGAGAAGGTGGTCAAGGGTATCCAAATAGGGTCAGAGGAGATCAAACTTTCACTCTTTGCAGATGATATGATTTTATACCTGGCAGAATTTTTTAAATCACTTACCAAAAAATAAATAATAACAATAAGCAAGGGAGATGATGGTTATGTTCGTCGGTTTGATTTTAGCATTCTGCATTGTATATCAAATCATCACATTGTACCCTATAAATATACACAGTTATGATTTTAATTAAAAACAAAAAAAGTGACATAGCCTTTCCCGAATCAAGAGAGCATTTCATGACTTGGGAGAGTGCTCACAATATGACCATTTGGTGGAAGAAAGAAAAAAGTTTGCCCTTTGCTTACAGATAACCTGGCTCAGGTATCAGGTTGTCACCATTGGAATTCTGGCTATACCACTTAATATCTGCATAGTCTGGCGGCCAGTGATGTACCCTCTCAAAGCCTCTGATTCCTCTGATGATGCAGCAAACAATCAGGAGAATAAAATGTCTTTTTTTTTTTTTTTTTTTGACCCAGAGTCTCACTCTGTCCCCAGGCTACATTTAAAAAACCAACCAACCAACCAATAAAGAAACAAACAAAACCACAAAAAACTTACTTGCTAATGTATACATACATTTGGTGAAATAATAAAATGACTCAAAAATTATACACTAAAAAGAGGATAGGTTCTTAATATAACAGTGATTTTTCATAACAGAACACATAAATATGTATCACTTTAAAATTACTTCATAATATTAAATTTTATAAATGCATCAGAATTTATTTCCTTTTTTAGGTGGAGTGGGGAGGGGGGGGAGTTTGGCCAGGGCTGGGTTTGAACCCTCCACCTGTCCGGCATATGGGGCCGGCCCCCTACTCCTTTGAGCCACAGGCACCGCCCTGCACCAGAATTTCTTTACTCTGTCAACAGGAAGGTCACAAATACACGAACAAACAAATAGCACAGTCATAATTCAATTCTACTTTAGGAAGGAATTAAATGCATTTTTGGGTGGACACATGGTCTGATGAACAGTAACTAGAAAGAAGTAATTTATGAATTATCTAATAAAGATATCAGAGAGATGAAGAAACAGTGAAACTGAATTGGTTAATATTCCACAGAGGGGAGAACCACAAGGAGTTAAGCTGATGACAGCAGCTGCTTTTCCCTGATGTCATTTACTATTTGTTTACAGAAAAAAGAAACTAAGATTTACTATTTCTACAAAGACAATCATGCAGAGGTACATTTTTCTTTTTATCTTGAGACAGGGTCTTGCTCTGTTGCCCAGGCTAGAATACATTCAGAGATTTTGACTGTCAGACTTGGTTTGCTTCTTTCTCAAAATGTTTCCTATTTTCTGAAGTTATATAGAAGGGAGTATAAAATTCTGGAGCTGAAATGAAGTTTACAACAATCTGTGGCACTAAAGTAACAAAGATTATACACAGGACCCATGAGGAGGAGGAGGCTAACGCATACAACTGAAAGGAAAAAAAAAAAAAACTAAAGTAAGACTAAACTTTTGCAAAAGTGCAATCTACCTGGTAATTATGTAAAGACCACCTGTCTTCTATTTATTTGCCCAGGAAAGGAAAGAATAAGCTTACTTTGGGAGAAGATCACATCACCTGGAACATACACACTTTTATATTCACGATGCTCATTATTCATTCATTTTATAGCTGTTTCTGTTGTAGATTATTATAAATACAGATATATTCATAGATACTGAACATAGAATCAAAGGTGAATACTTGAAATGAAAAACAATCTTAAATTCAAGAATTCTACCTATATACCTGCCTATCTATTTAATGACAGATTAGACAGAACAAAATACATAAGTGAACAAATAGTCAATAGCAAATATCCAAACTTAAAGTAAGAGTAAAAAACAAAATCAGCATAAGACATGAAAAGAGCAAAATAGAGCATTGGAACAGAGTAAAAAGTTCCAACAAGTACCTAAGTGAAAGTCCAACGTAGAGGGGGTAGAATGGAATAGAACAAGCAATGTTTGCAGGAATTATAGCCGATAGCTTCCTAAAAATCAAATTCAAGACAGAAAAATATCAAACAGAAAACACAGAAAGAAAATTGTACCTGGAAACACTTGGAAACTTCATATGAAACTGTTAACAACAAAGACTTAGGAAAAGTTTTTAGAGGAAAGAAGTCACACGACCTTCAAAGAATAGCCAATTAGATCAAAAATCGACTTAATAGAAGTGTTAAAAATCAGAAGTCAATGAAATAATATATTTTATATTTTGAAGGAAAATGCAGAATTTTAAGCTAGGAAAAATATCCTTCAAAATCACGGGCGAAATAAAGACATTTTCAGAAAAAATAAAAATTCAGAAAATTAAGTATAGCAGATCTCTGCTAAAATAAATAGTAAATAAAATCTGTGAAAGATTTTATTTTCCAAATTTGCCAGGAAAAATCTCTCTCTCTTTTTCTTTTTCTTTCTTTCTTTTTTTTTTTTTTTTTTTTGCAGTTTTTGGCTGGGGCTAGGTTTGAACCTGCCACCTCCGGCATATGGGGCCGGTGCCTTACTCCATCAAGCCGCAGGCACCACCATAAAAATATATCACTTATATATCTTTAATGTGAGCTTGTTACTAGTCCATCAAGTATGTAGGCAAGGAGACAGAGGAACCAGAATTCTCAAGTTTCACTTTGGAAAACTGAACATACCCACATTTTAATGACCCGGTAATTATATTCTAAATATATATTCCATAGCAATATGTAATATAGTCACCAAAAGACACAAACCATAATAGCAGAATCTGTAAAAAAACAAGCATTGGTCAGCATTAGAATTGATCAGAGGTCAGCAGATTTTTTCCTCAAAGAGCCAAAGAGTGACTATTCTAGGACATGTGAGACAAATGCAGTCTCTGTTACATATTCTTTCCTTTTATTTAAAACAATATTAAAAAAAAAAAAAATTAGCTCATAGGCTATATGCAAAAACCAGCCATGGGCTAGATTTTCTTCCTGGCAGTATTTCCCACTTCTGAAATACAAAAACAAATTGTGCTATATTAATACCAGGATATATTTTTAAAGCAGAGTTAGACACATTTTTCTCTACAGGGCACAGATAGTAAATATGTTAGTCTTCGTGTGCCATATTGTCTTTCTGACTAAATTCTACATTCTACAGTTGCAGTGTGAAATTAGCTATAGATAACGTACAGAAAGGATGAGCAGGGGGATGTTCCAACAGAACTTCGTTTGCAAAATGTGTTCGTGTGCCAGATTTGGTCTATGGGATATAATCTGTAGACTCAAACTATAAAGGTGTGGGAATAAATAGACAAGGTGAATAAAAACATTATGGCTGAATCATGAAAAGATGGCATTGATGAAATAAATAAACAAATAAACAAAAAAAAAACAACAACCAAACACCAAGAGAGTCGAAAAGGATAAACACAATGGTTCCCTTCCTAGAAAAGCAAAAAACAAAACCGTTGTACAGAGGTAATGATCATGGTTTTCTTTGAGTGTTGGGGGGAGGCTGAGACTGAAATAAGGCTCAGACTGGCCCCTAACTTGTTGGTTAATCTGTTTCTTTTGTAGAAGTTTTCAACTCTATATACTCACCAAAGTTGTGCAAGTTCCATATATATGGAAAACATCAATAAAATGCTTATTAAGAAGAAACACTAACACTGGGAGGATTTTAGCTTCAAGTATCTATTTCACTTTTGTGGTAATTGGCGACTTAGAATAAAGTTCTTCACACTGAGAGACACTGGCAGACATATTTGAGGGTTATGTGCACTAAGGAAACAGTTGGGAATCCCCAGCCTTTAGGTATGCATGCATGTTGATATGCTGGAGGATGCTGGAAAGGGCCAGTAGTGGACATTCCCCATAGTTTCTTTTTTTCTCTCTCTCTCTCACCTTTATCTTTCTTTTACTTTACAGAATATGTGCACATCTCTTATTTATTTGAAGTCTCACCATGGTGTGCATTGTACCATTGTGTAAAAACTCTATGGCACCAAATAATTAACAATTTCTAATACGGATTTATGTTAAAACAAATAGCTCCCATAACTAGATTGCAAACCATTTTAATATCTGGTTGTTCCCAATTTTTTTGTATGCAATAAGATAGAAGAATGGCTTATGAGCTGATAAAAATTAACTTCTTCCATTGACCACTGTAACATTATCAATATAATTAAATCACTCAAATAGTGGAAGACATAGCTATAAACGCTTCCTTGTTTTTCTATCTATTTATTTATGAGAGGCCATCATCAATGCAGATATTTATTTAAAAAAATAGGAATAGGGAATCAGTGCTGGATCCAGTCTAAATCTAGGAGTAAGTTATAGTTTTCTACAAGGATACATGAAACTATTGATGAAAAAAAGCATTTTCCACTGCCCTGAGATAATTTTTTTAATTATCTGTCAAAATGTATTACATTTATTATAATGTTCCAGCAAATAGTTTGTCAGTATTATTTGTAATAATGCCTTAATCCAGAAAAAAATTTGAACTATTTTGAGTATAGGAGGATACTAAATGTTGATTTATATTTTTGTGTCAGAGAATTAAGATAGGTAATCAAAAAAATATTTTTAGGCAAGAAAACATAGTTGAGGATGAGATTCTATCAGAGAAGTAGACTGAAAATTTGAGCTTGAAATAAAATAATGTAAAAGATAAGAATGTCAAAACTTTTTCCATGCATTTAAAGAATGTATTATAATAGGAATTGAATACCTATGGAATTTAGGATCATTCATTTTAATTTTATTTATTTATGAAATTGTGGCAAACAATTTTAAAAGGTTAATATGTATCAAATACACAAAGTACTTTCTTTAGTCATATTTAAATTTATGAAATATTTTAAGATAAAATGTACAAGGAAGCACATAGTTTTATAAATTCATTTAGGAAGTATTTGTCTAATAAAAGTTGAAAACACCTTCTCTAATCAATTTGCTATTATTGTACTAAATGGAATAGACAAAATTCTTCACATTTACTCAGGATTTAATATTTATTCAATTTAATTTGATTTCATGGGAAATATATTAATATAATCCAGAGGTTTGCAAATCTCTCTTAAATTATTTTGAGTTTGTTTTTGAATTAAAGTTTTATTATGAGAGTAAAACCTTTTGCTTTTGAGACCACACTTTGAATGCAATGCAATAATTATGTTAAGATTTTCAGTAGTACTATTTTCTTCCCTAACACACAGTTGTTTGAGCTGTTTTGCTCTGTTAAGAAATCTGATCCTCGTGAGACTAAGGTTGCAGTCAGGTAGAAGGTGTATCTTTATTGCCAAGCTTGCACAATTCTGTTGATTTTATTGCCATTTATTTATTGGTAGAAAAAAAGGTACCTACTAAATGTGGCTTTTGCTTTAGTGGTTTCCAGACAGTTTTTTATTATGGAAAACACAGGAACCTTAGAGTTCAAAAGTTGGTTCAGGTGATGTTTCAGGCACATAGCACAGGTATGTGCTTAACAAATAGCAGGAGGCAGTAAGATTTCATATGGAGAGCTGAGGATTAATTTTTCCAAGGCTAATCCCTTGCAGGCTGGCCTCCCAGGAGACAGTTGAGCTCCCTTCTCTTTGGCCGATGGGAGCAGCAGTGGCCTGGTGTGGAAGGCAAACGGTTTTGGATGCCGTGAGTCTCAGATGCTGGCATCCCCTCCCATCCGTCACACTAAGGGAGGCTGTTTCTTGTGCAACACCTCGCTGAGAACTGACAGTGTGTGGGAGCTTCTCTCAGAATCTGACTTTTGGGTCTTCCAGATCAGGGGTCCTCAAACTGTGGCCCGTGGACCACGTGAGGCCATGTGGTTGTATTTGTTTCTGTTTTGTTTTTTTACTTCAAAATAAGATATGTGCAGTGTGCATAGGAATTTGTTCATAGTTTTCTTTTTTTTTTAACTATAGTCCGGCCCTCCAACGGTCTGAGGGACAGTGAATTGGCCCCCCGTGTAAAAAGTCTGCGGATAACTGTTCTAGATGGTTGTGCTTATTGTGTGTTTTAGGTAAAGTGGGAATCATGAGTAAGTGGAGAGAGCTAGGAGAAGACAATCACAAATAATTGGAGGTTGTGGCAAACGGAACATCTACCAGTGGTACCACAGTAAACCACGCTAAGAAATGTGTGCAGACATGTGAATGTGCAAGCCGTCTAATGGAAGTGAGGCAGGAAAGGCATCAAGACGTATAGGGATCTCTGTGAGATTTAGAAAGTCCTGTGACAACTCCTACCCAGGCATATAACTGTGGGACTCCTTTTAGCTTCCTGCAAGCTCTGTCTTGCCTGAGTCTGATAACAGTGACTTCATCTCGGTATTAGCAACTTTCAAGTTCATGTTCAACTTTCACAATACCAACTTGGACTTCAACTGTTGGTCAGGGTTTCCCAAGGCTCAGCACTATTGACTTTTGGACTTGCTAAATCTTTGTTTGCTGTGGAAGGTTCTCTTGTGTGAGGTAGAATGGCCAGCAGGCTCCTTAGTCTCTCACTACATTCAAGTAACACCCCCCATTTGTGATATCCCCAAATGCCTTCATACATTGCCAAATTTTCCCTGGGAAGGAGAAATTGCTCCCTAGTTGAGAACCACTGGGTTTGATAATCATCAGAGTCCATGTAACAAAGTTACATTATGAGATTTAGACTTTAGGGAGGAAATTCCTTTGGCAGGACAAACAATTGTGTGAAGAGTGGAAAGGACAGAGAAAAACTGGAAGGAGACAATCCAGCTTAGAAACTATTACAATAGTTTTCCCTATTCCCATGAATAAGAACACTTTGACAAGTAAAATAATAATATAACCAAAATAAATATGTAACCAAAACTTGCTATAAAGTGCCAACTCACAGACTTTTTGACCATTACCTCATATACTGAATATGAATATTATTGCCAATTGCAAAACATTATTAATCATATGCTATAGTGCTTTATAAGAATCTCTGGTTTATTTATTTAATATTTTGTGTAGTGTCTGTCCTTTTTGTTTTTTTTTTTGTGGAGCCAACTATCCCAAATATGATATTTCTTATTCTCTTAGTACCTGTAAACACAAAGGGTTAATTACATTGGAAACAGAACATTAACATACATAGTCAATTGGAATTGTAGCAATCATCACGAAAGCAATGTCGTTGTCATCTTGAAGCATTGATTTCATTACACCTTATTTATTTTTAACGTTTGTGGGATCAACCACATGCCAGGCCCAGTGTTAAGCTGAGGGATAATAGTGAGCAATGGGAATATTTTTCTCTCATGAGCTTAAAGTTCAGGGGAAGGACCAAACATTAGGCAAATAACCATACAATAAAAGTGTAACTGTACCTACAGAAAGTGCTGTGAAAGAAAGCAGAAAACAAGATTTTTAATAATTACAGTGAATATGTTAAGTCACAGAGTTAACACCACATTTCAGGGTAATCGTCCAAAGTAATACCTTAAGGCTATGACTGTGGCACAAAAGTATACTCTTATTATATTAAAAAAATGCATGTAGACTATATTTGAACTGATTTATTGCTCTATAAAAGATTTATTATGCTATATATTCATATAAAGACAAATCTGATATACATACATAGTTGACCCTTGAACAACGTGGGCTCAAATAGCATGGGTCTACTTACACGTGGACTTTTTCCATAAAGGTGACACTGACTGTGCTTAGTGCAAAAATATGCATTAATTGACAGTTTATGTTATCAATAAGGCTTCTATTCAACAGTAAGCTGTCAGTAGTTAAGTTTTGGGGAGTCAAGTTGTATGTAAATTTTGAAGTGCACAGAGTAGATTAGCTCCCCTTGCCCCTGTGCTGTTCAAGGGTTAACTGTATATTCAATATCATAAAAAGAGTCATTTTGCATAAATATAATCCTGGAAACATTGGGAATTAATTAAGCAGCTATTAAATATAAATGGAGTTGGGATTTAGTGATGTTATAGAGGAGGAATTTCACATCAAACAATACTAAATTATTTCTGTAATTAATACCAAAAGCCATGGTGAAAAGCTTTGTATGGTAATTGCCAAGGTCTGCTGAATAAATGAATAAATGAATGGATTCTAAAAAAACTTGCTGTCTATAAGGCACTGCAAAAGGCAAGAACATAAAAAAAAAAAAAATAGTAGGAAGAGAGATAATTACACTCATGTGCAATCTGTAAGAATCATTTAGAGAACTTTCTATTGAGCTCCGGGCAAACAAAATAGATGGTTTTCTCTGAATGACAAGAGATGTAACCATGCAGAGATGTTGATTAAAAGTTGTTCAGATGGATCTTGCTCCATGGAAAAAAAAAAAAATATATATATATATATATATATATATTTGAGAGATAGACTTGTGGGAAAGGACACTGCTGGCATAAGAAAAGTAGAAGGACGTGATATGGTTGAGGAGACAAAGATGATAACCAATGACCTTTGGTGACCTGTGGAAGTGATGTGATCAGAGGCTTCAGAGGAGCTGGTGGAGCGGGGGACTTGCCCGGGACTGCAACTGACAAATTACCATTCAGGGAGGTTGAGCCGAGTATTTTAAAAGCCGTTGAGGTAATTCTCTTTTTATTTAAACACTTTGCATTCTTAAAAGTGTGAAAGAACAAAAACGTTTATTTTAGAAGACCTCAAAGCACTCTCATTTTCCTGAGTTATATTTGTCAATATTAGACATTGAAATAGAGAAATTAAAAATACTTAATTCATTTGATTACCTACAATAAGCCTCTTAACATAAATAATTGTTATCACATTTCAAAAATGTGACTATAGTTTAGCAAATAAAAACAGTGAGAATGTTAGTAATATTTTACATTTTGACAAGACTAATATCTGACTTGTTTGAAGACACTCTGAATTCACACATTTGCCTTTTCTTTTTCTTTTCTCTTTTTTTTTTCACATTTGCTTTTTCATTTAACTTATTGCTCTATTTATTGTTTTTACTAAATTAGGTGAAGAAAATGTGGGCTTATACCTATGTGTAGGTAGAAAAAAGAAAAGTATTTCCATGGCCTTCTCTGATACTTGTGAATATTTTTCTCTCATGTTAAATCAGAACTTGCAAGTGGTAATTTCTTAAATGTTAGTGGCAATGCAAAAGTTGAAACATTATCAATCAATATTATATACTAGTTCACTAAAATCCAGTGATTGTTCTTGTAGTTCAAATGTATTTTTTACATATGCATTATTTTGTTACCCTTTACATTAGTCTACTGAAAAATATTGGTTCACTTAATTATGCAGATCTTTTAAAATTTAACATGTTATTATTCACTATTAATATATAAAACTTGGTAATATCACCACCAATAACCTCAGGAAAGTCGGTGTGTGCTAAGAAGCTATCAAGATCATGGTGGTTGATGAAATTAAAAAAAAAAAAAATTTGCTTGAAAGCTTACATTTTATCATTGGCAGCAAGTAATATAATCTCCATTCTTATAAGTACAGGCTTACTTTGTTCATTTTTGGAAAAATATCTGCAAAATACTTAAGTTCCAGTAATCGTAATTTGTCAGTTGTTTTTTAAAATACAAATGTTGCTTCATCAAAAACAGCTTACCCTTGAACATTTGCAAAAGTGCTTTTCTCGGAGTTAACCACTGAACTTCTGTATGAAGAAGTATCAGACCGAATGTTACAAATATGCATACTTAACAGTTAATATTGAACTAAAATTTCTAATTTGTACTGCTTCATAAAAAACATTCTTACATAGACTTGATTTTTTTAAAAAACTGAGAGTGCATCATGGGAAGTTCAGATTAGAATCTGCTACCATTTGCTGGCATTTTCCTGTGCTCATGACCGTCAGTGGGATATCAACATGTTAACAAGGCAGAGTAAAAATGGTCTTATAAAAGATAATTTTTACCTTGCTTACCTCAGGGGTCCACAGACTACACTAATAAATAATGGCCTGTCGTCATTAAGTAACCAGTCAATGTTACAAATTGTAGTTTTATAATTGTTTTGATAAAGCTCAACTTGGTTGCTTTGTTGACTGCCGATTGACTTTCTTATTCTGACTTATTTTTTCTATATGTGAATGGCTACAGTACGGTAAGTTCTTCTATGTTTTTACCTTGTTGACGAAAGATACTTATCACACACCCCCCACACACAATTATCATGTCTGATAATTAAGTTCATGAACTAATTTTAGAAAATGTGCTACATATTTTATTCCTGAATATCACTACTGTCCTTTCCGAAGTACTCACCTTGAGAAGCTGTGCACTGAGGCCAGCACACAGTCCACCCTTCAAAGCGATTTTGGAAATCTTTTTCTGGAATGACCATCAAAGCTGTCGTCATACTAGATCTGACAATTATGTTTGTGAACTCATCCTACAAATAGTGCTACGTACCTCACTGATGAATATTACTATAGTCACCAAATGGACAAGGGGAGTACTTCAGAGCTAACTGTAGTGATACTCATCAATGAGATCTGCAGCACATTTTCTAGGATGAATTTGAGAACTTAATTGTCTGACCTGTGTGTGTATACCAGGGAATACTACTTAGCCATAAAGAAAGATGTGGACTTCACATCTTTTGTACTTACATGGATTTGGAGAACATCCTCCTAAGTCAGTGGTTCTCAACCATCCTAATGCCATGACTCTTTAATACAGTTTCTCATGTTGTGGTGACCCCCAACCATAAAATTATTTTTGTTGCTACTTCATAACTGTAATTTTGCTACTGTTATGAATCGTAATGTAAATATCTGATATGCAGGATGTATTTAGGCGACCCCTGTGAAAGGGTC
>CAUYPK010080743.1:0-16009 GCA_963574355.1 Loris lydekkerianus
CCAGTTTACCCAGCACCATTTGTTGAATAGGGAATCTTTTCCCCACTGAGTGTTTTTAATTGGCTTGTCGAAGATCAAATAACGGTAAGTAGCTGGATCCATCTCTTGGTTCTCGATTCTGTTCCAGACATCTATTTCTCTGCTTTTGTGCCAGTAGCATGCTGTTTTGATCACTATTGATTTATAGTAGAGTCTCAGGTCTGGTAGCGTGATTCCTCCTGCTTTGTCTTTATTGCTGAGTAATGTTTTGGCTATTCGAGGTTTTTTCTGATTCCATATAAAGCGAAGTATGATTTTTTCAAGATCTTTAAAGTAGGACAATGGAGCTTTAATAGGTATTGCATTAAAATTATATATTGCTTTGGGCAGTATGGACATTTTAACAATGTTGATACTTCCCAGCCATGAACATGGTATGTTTTTAAATCTGTTAACATCTTCGGCTATTTCTTAGAGTTTCATAGTTCTCTTTGTAGAGATCTTTCACGTTCTTTGTTAGGTTTTAATTGGTCATTGATTATTGTGTTTTTCCGTTGGTCCTGGGTTACCTGGGTTACCTCGTATCCACATTCTCATGGGCCCTCTGGACTTTCTGGTTCTTCAGGCCAGGTTTCCCTACCATCTGCCCTGAAGCCCCTTTCTTCATGTCCTTGTCAGCCACCATCTCAAAATAAGAGGGGTGATCTTGAAGGTGGAAGCCACAGCTAGGGTGGTGCTGTAGAAACACAGTAGCTGCCTGGCGTCTTTTTGACTACTATGGTGCTAGTCCAGTCCTAGACCACTCACCTCTAGACATCTATTCCATGATAGAGAAATAAACTTCTATCTTCCTTAAGCTATTGTTATTGTGGCCTTTCTATTATATGTGACCATATTGAATCTCAACAGATACAGGGGGTTTACTATGACGTGACCCCAGAAGTGAATACTCACCAGAGGATCAAATGGGAGCTCATCAAAGTTTCAGGGCAGGAGAGGGGGAGCAGGGATGGTGAGATGTTTGCTTTTGTTCAGTGAAGCGGGGTCAAAGTGTAAGCAAGCATGAGAGGAAGACCTCCATAGGAAGTCAAGAGAAGGAAGTTGTAGCTTCTTCACCAGGATAAGGAAGTTGTAGCTTCTTCACCAGGGTGAAGAAGCTTCAACATAGGTGTTGGCTCAGCTTCTTGATGTTTCCAAGCATTGGAGCTGACTCTTGGCTGACTTCCTTTTTGAACACTCTCTGTTCCCCTTGGGGCTTCTCTTTTGAATCTTAAAACCCTTCTTAGGATGTTGAAAATAATATTATATTATTATTATATAATAGTACATCATGGTCCCATTGGTGGGATCACACCTACGGTGCATCTTACAAAGGTACATGTGAAACTTACTAAATGTAGAATATAAATGTCTTAACACAATAACTAAGAAAATGCCATGAAGGTTATGTTAACCAGTTTGATGAAAATATTTCAACTTGGATATAAAACCAGCACATTGTACCCCATGACTGCATTAATGTACACAGCTATGATTTAATAAAAAGAAAAAGAAAAAGAAAAAAAAAAGAAAAAGAAAAAAAAAGAAAATAATATTATAAATAGTTTTTCTTCTCCCTGAATTCCAGCTGTAACAATCTGAATTTTTCTCCAGGCAATATGATTGCCCCTGATATATACATGGAAGGCTAAGGAAGTGGAGGAGAGAAAAACATTTGGGTTAGTTTTCAGCATGTCGTCTGCTACAAGTACCCCTTCCTAGGAGGTCTTCTCATACTGTGGTAAAATTATTGCTAATATAAAAAATGATTTTGTTCAAGTGAATCACTACCAGTGTAGTTTCTGTTGATAAAAAAAAAAAAAAAAAAAAGACTCACAAAGGAAAAATATCCACCAAATTTCCTAAGAAGTATTATTCTGTATTGAACATGCCCATTGTCAGAGAAAATTCTCAAATGGAGAACCCATGAATAGAGTATATCTTGGAAAAAGTAAGTGTACTATTATTAACATTTAGTAGATTGTTCTATGAATGACAATTTCTATTTGAATGTAAAATATTGACAATCTACTGTTCCTCTTGGAAGCTATTTGCAATCATACTGCTTCTAATACTCTTGGTAGAGTTAGAAGCAAATCAAGTTATTGATCCTCCCATGGGAATGACTTGTAAGATTTTTCCTATCATTCTTTCAGAGTATAAAAGTGGAGATGTAATTCAATCAATTTTTCACATTGAAGTATGGTCAATAGAAGGAGTAAGGTAAGAGCAAAATATGGTGAGTGTCCATGAGATGGAGGGGAAACCATAATAGCTATAGGGAAGTAGGATGGAATTAAAAAATCTCAAGTACTGATATGACTGGGAATATTGGTGAGGAAAAAGAAGATTCCCCGAGACAGTCTGTGACTGGGCAAAAGTACCACAATTCACTTTCTCTGGGGTCAGAATTTCAGTGGTGTTTGACAAATGTGACCTTCAAATAATGACAACATGGGCTCAAAATACTGATATAAATAACTATAGGGATAGACCGTATGTACAAGGAAAGTAAAACTATTCTCTTTATTTCTGTGTCCTAGCTATGGCAGGTTATCTATTTTCTTTTTTTCAAATTGCAGATTAATATAAGGGTATATGCTATTAGGTTACACTGTTTGTTAGGTAAAGTCCAAGTTGTAGTTGAGCCCTTCACCCAGGGTGTGTGCCATATACCCTGACATTAGCCCCCCCATTCTTGAATTTGTATTTTTCTCTCATGTGTAGTTGTCATCTGCTAGTTTCATATAAGTAATGAATACACTGATGCTTGTTTTTCTTTCTTTTTCTTCTTCTTTTTTTTTTTTTTTGTTCTTATCTTTTTTGCTTTTTATTGTTGGGGATTCATTGAGGATACAAAGAACCAGGTGGCTTTTGTTAGGTAAAGTCCCTCTTATAATTGTGTCAAGTCCCCAAGAGGTGTGTTGCACCCCATGACCATCCAGCACCTTTTCCTTCAATCTCCCTGTACCCCAACTCCTCCAACCCCCACCATGTACTAGGTCATCAATTATTCTTATATCAGAATTGAGTACATTAGATTCTTGCTTCCCATTCTTCGGATGCTTTACTAAGAAGAATGTGTTCCACCTCACTCCAGGTTAATACAAAAGATGAAAGTCTCCATCTTTTTTAGGGGCTGAATAGTATTCCATGGTGTACATATACCACAGCTTGTTAATCCATTCCTGGGTTGGTGGGCATTTAGGCAGTTTCCACATTTTGGCGATTGTAAATTGAGCTGAGATAAACAGTCTAGTGCAAATGCACTTATGATAAAAGGATTTTTTTTTTTCCTGGACAGATGCTTGTTTTTCTATTCTTGTGATAGTTTACTTAGGGGGATGTCCTCCAAATCCTTCCAAGTAAATAAATATAAAAGATGCAAAGTCTCCATCTTTCTTTCTGGCTGAATCATATTCCATACCATGGTATACATATACCATAGTTTATTTATCCATTTGCGGGCTGATGGGCACTTGGGCGATTTCCTCATCTTGGTGATTTACTCTCTTGATAAGACAGATCTTCACATGATTCATTCATTCATTCAACAACTATTTATTGACATGCCATTCTTCTTTACTACTAGCACAGATGCAGGTTTTTCTCTGTTTTTATTTCTTTTAGTTATTTGCATTTGGAAACATGTAGAACTATATGCAAAATGTATATATATAGAAAGAGATGTATATAAACACACACAAAATATTTAAAATTGTCGAATTTTGAAAAGTTATTTATGAAGGCTTGGCACCCATAGGACAGTGGTTACAGTGCCAGCCACATACACTGAGGCTGGCAGTTTCGAGCTTGTTCCTGGCCAGCTAACCCACAATGACAACTGTAACAAAAATAGCCAGGCGTTTGTGGCAGGCGCCTGTAGTCCCAGCTACTTGGGAGGCCAAGGCAAGAGAATTGCTCAAGCTCAGGAATTGGAGGTTGCTATGAGCTGTGACGCCATGGCATTCTACCAGAGGTGACATAGTGAGACTCTGTCTCAAAAAAAAAAAAAAAAAAAAAAGTTATTTATGAAAAACTGGCACATAACATATATTATCATTCTGGTGCATGGGGATTATAGCGTGGTCAAAACAAGTTATTCTCAATTTTCAAGTGTGCCATAGATTTTAAGTTTTATTACTTTGTAATATTGTATTATTGATTTTGCTAGTTCATTTAATTAGTTCTTTAATTTGTTAAATTATACAACTATAGTTGGACCTTTCTAAGTATGTGCCCATTCTAGCTAGCAAAAATTTATTTTATCAAGTAATGGTAACAGAAGAGTAAGATATTTGTTAGATGTCTGTATCAATAAAAAAACTTTTAAGATTTGACCACAATTCTAACTTTATATAAGATTACAAACTTAAACTTGGAGGTGTACAAAGCCATTTATTTATGAAATACACTAACTTTCCTCTTTGAATGATTAGAATGTGGAAACCTTTTCACATTTTGTAAATTCATGGAGTCACAGGTAAGTGATTTTAAATCTCCAAGGTCTACACTTATTAACGCTGATGTATTAAAAGGAGGAATTCCATTTATAAGATTCTTGGTAAATAATTATAAGGGTATATGTGAAACTTAGTAAATGTGGAATGTAAATGTCTTAGCACAATAACTAAGAAAATGCCAGGAAGGCTATGTTAACCAGAGTGATGAAAATGTGTCAAAAGTTCTATGAAACTAGTGTATGGTGCCCCATGATCACATTAATGTACACAGCTATGATTTAATAAAAAAAAAAAAACAAAACATTACCAGCTACTGTTCCCTACTCCTCCCCTCAAGTCCTGACCATACGATAGAAGACATTCTTGGACAAAAGTATTCTTCTCAAGGTAAATGTGATTTAGGATTCTACCTGGGCAGTGCTTGCACCATGTAGTTCCCCATTCTCCTAGCTCTGGAGAGAGCTGGAGAAGTGGAAGGGAATGTCTAGGAATTCTCTGAACACAATGAATGGGAGGAAGGCCTTCTGCAGCAGTCCCCTCTTTAGTCAGGGTTTGCCCCTGGAGAGCAGCACTCCCCCAGCTCCTGCCTTATTAAATCCTCATGGCCCTTGCCTTCATCAAAGACTCATCAAAGACTCCATGTTCTGTTGGCTTAATTTCCTTTATTTTAAGTAAGGAGATAAATTCAGTAAACCAGAACATTGTTCTGGTTTGGTTGTGTCCACCAATCAAAACAATCTTTGATATCTTTTGAAATAAAATATAAGTACTACTTTACTGAGAAAAGAAAATATAGGTGAAAATACCCAAATCAAAGACTGCCACCAGCTTTACTTTTTTTAAATCCCCAGCCCAACCAATCTTATATAGTCATAAGCAGAAATTTCAGAAATATTCTTCTCATAGGTGAGGTGAAAAAAACAATTTTTTTTTAATGTTTCTAATGTTAACATTCTAATCAATAGAAAGTTTGGCCTTTCACATCTGGTCCTGTAACCTGTTCCTTACTGTCAACATCCTTGATCTGCTGGAGCCAGGCAGAGACCCTCCACTGCACTCCCTCCACATGCCTCCCGTTCAGCTTCTCATCCACTTCCAAGGCTGCTGTTTTTCAAGCAACACATTTTACTGTCACTTGTTTTATATTTGAAAAGTAAGCAATTTGGGGAAAGATTGGAAATCAAGATTTGTTGCTTCTTGTTTTTGGATCGAAGTCAGTTTCAGGGGGTGCCAAGTGGTACCTTTCACCATCTATAAATTCTTCAAATAAGTCTCCTATAAAGGTGACATGCTCAAGAATTTGTTCCCCTTGGGATATTCAGGACAGTGTTTAACCTTTTTTTTCAACAGTTAAGGTCTCCTGTCCCTAATATCTTATAGTTTGCAATGAATTTTTATTTCAACTTTTTAACATTGTGGTAAAATACCCATAACATATTTATAGTCTTACCATTTGCATGTCAAAGAGGGGACAGAACCTGCAAAAACAAAGGGTCCTTGACACCCCCCTTGGTATGTGGCCATTACATATACACAGCAGGAGGGCTGAGTACATCCACACTGCAGAGCAACCAATCCTGAGAACTCTTTACATCATGCAAAACTGAAAACTCGATACTCATTAAACAATGACTCTTCACTCCTTTTTTTCCTGGAAAACACCCTTCTCCTTTCTATCTTTATTAATTTGATTATTCCGGGTACCTCAGGGAAGAGGAATCATAAGAGTATTTATCTTTTTGTGACTGGCTTATCTTACTTAGTGTGATGTCCTCAAGTTTCACCATGTTGTAGCACATGTCAGAATTTCCTTTCCTTTGGGCTGAGCACAGTGGTTCATACCTACAGTCCCAGTACTGTGAGAGGCTGAGGCAAGAGGATTGCTTGAGTGACCAGCCTGAGAAACAAAGTGAGGCTCCATCTCTACAAAAAATTAAGAAATTAGCCAAGCACATTGGCACATCCCTCCAGCTGAGCCCAGGAGTTTGAGACTGCAGTGACCTGTGGTCTTACCACTGTACTCCATCCTGACAACAGAGCGATACCCTGTCTCTTTAAAAAAAATGTGTGCATATATATATATACCTTCTTTTTAAGACTGAATAATATTCTATTCTACTCTCTCTATATACTACATTTTGGTAATTCATTCCTCTATTGATGGACACTTGGGCGATATGTCTACCTTTTGGCTACTATAAATAATGCTGACATAAATATGGGTATATAAATATCTCTTTCAGATCTTCCTTTCATTTTTTTAGGCTATATATCCAGAAGTTGAATTGCTAGAGCATATCGTAATTCTACTTTTAGTTTTTTGAGGAATTGCCATATTGTTTTTGATAGTAGCTGCACCATTTATAACTCCCATCAACAGTGCATAAGGGTTGTAATATTTCCACATCTTTGCCAACAGTGCTTTTCTATTTTCTTCTAATAGTCATCCTAATGGGTGGAAGGTGGTATCTCCTTGTGGCCCTTGTGTTTAGTGATGTTGAGCATATTTTTATGTACTCAATGTGCATTTATAAATATTCTTTGGAGAAATCCCTGTTCACGTTCTTTGCCCATTTTTAATCAAGCGTTTTTGTTGTTGTGAAGTTGTGAAGTTGTAGGAGTCCTTTATTCTGGATATTAAATCCTTATCAGACAGATGATTTACAAATCTTTTCTCCCATTTCATTGGTTACCTTTTCACTTTATTGGTTGTGCCCTTTGGTGCACAAAGATTAATTTTGATATAGTTCAGTTTATATATTTTTCGCTCTTTTTTTGGTATCACATCCAAGAAATCATCTCCAAATCCAATGTCATGTAGATTTTCTCCTATGTTTTCTTCTAAGAGTTTTATAGTTTTACCTCTTCAGTTTAAGTGTTCAATCAGTTTTGAGTCAATTTTTCTGTATGGCAAAAGTTAAGGATCCTAGTTCTTTTGCACATGGATATCCAGTTTTCCCAACTCCTTTGTTGAAACAACTGTCCTTTCCCCATTGAAAAGTCTTGGCAACCTTGTTGAAAATCATGTGACTACATATAGAGGGTTTATTTCTATGCTGTAGTTCTATTCCATTGGTCTGTATGTCTGTCCTTATGTCAGAATCACATTGTTTTGATTACTGTATCTTTGTTGTAAATTCCCCCTCTCCCCCAGCCCTGGAGATAGAGCCTTAAAAGCCATCACCCTGGGTAGAGTGCCATCATGGCATCACAGCTCGCAGCAACCTCCAACTCCTGGGCTCAAGCAATTCTCCTGCCTCTGCCTCCCAAGTAGCTCGGAACACAGGCACCCACCACGACATCCTGCTATTGTTTGGTTGCAGCCGTCATTGTTGTTTAGCGGCCCAGGCTGGATCCCAACCCGCCAGCTCAGGTGTATGTGGTTGGTGCTTTAGCCGCTTGAGCCACAGAGCTGTTGTAAGTTTCGACATAAGACAGGAAACATCCAAAGTTGTTATTCTTTTTAAGAATATTTTGGTTATTCTGGGTCCCTTGATGTTCCACATGAACATTAGGATGGATATTTCTGTTTTTTGCCAAAAGCATCCTTGGGATTTTAATGAGAATATAAGGACTAGGCTAAACGCCTCCACAGCTAGAGCGCCAGCCACATACACTAGAGCTGGCAGGTTCATATCCAGCCAGGGCCTGCCAAACAGTGACAACTACAACCAAAAAATAGCTGGATGTTGTGCCTCTCTGTAGTCCCAGCTACTTGGAAGGCTGAGGCAAGAGAATTGCTTAAGCCCAAGAGTTTGAGGTTGCTGTGAGCTGTGACACCACAGCACTCTACCCAGGGCAACATAGTGAGAGTCTGTCTCAAAAGAAAAAGGATATAAGGATCAGCATTAAATCTGTAGATCAGTTTGAATAGTTCTGACATCAAAGTTTTCATTTTTGGTGATATGAAATCACTCTTGGCTTCAGAATTATTATTATCAATAGTTCACAAAAGAAATGAGGAGAATAGCCATGTTTAATTGTTTTCCAGAGATATGAATATCAAAGAACATTAGCTTTGTATTTTCCAGTTCACAATCATATTCCTAGATCCTTTTCTAGAAGTGATTCATCCTTTGTCCCCAGCCTATGTTCCTCATAAAATATGAGGAATGGGATATGAACATTCTTGCACAAATACTTACCAAATTTTTACTAGCTAATTGGCAGAAACTCAAAATGTGAAATGCTTGAATATTCATGCTACTTTTAATTCCAAGGGAAAAGGACTTTTGAGTTGCTAAGTGGCAAACTATAAAAGTAAAATCCCTCCCTTGCCTCCTGTAATACATAATAATAGGCCTTTACCCCCAAGGAACTTTGCATTTGTCCATTTCACATTTGATTTTTATTTCTTCTTTTCAGGACTGAACATCTGAACCTCTTTGATAAACCTATTTTTAAATATATCATTATAAGAAAGCGTAATTATATTTTAGGACTTTGATAATCTTTTTTTTTTTTCCTATATTGACCATTCATTTACCTGTTTTGTTCACTTAGAGAAAACACATATCATGTTATTCAAAGTCATTTTCAAATAATGAAACCCTGCCCAGCCCTTTAAAGAAAAGAGCTTACTTTAATAGATTTTGAGGGGTATCCTAGCAACCACTCCATAGTGAAATTTATCAATTTCTCAAAGAGAATTTGTACCAAATTTGTGAAAAAGACACTCAATTTTCATTTCTTAGAACCATCGTTTCTGCATTGCTCCAATAATTGGACCTTATTAGAGATCTTCACTCTTGAGACTTCATTTAAAGACCATTAAAACAAATTTGACGTTATCCTGTCAGGCTAGCTCCTTCAGTGGACTGGACTCCACCCGATAGTGGACAGATAGCTACATGGCTACATAGAGAGACATTTTCAAATTGTACAAGCAGCCACAAACTTAGTATAAAAATAGAGTGTATATTTGTACTTTTTGTTTTTATTTCTGCACACGTAAAATTATAGAGCAAAACCTTCTTGATCCCAAGGAAAGCTGAGGCTTGGGAAACATGCTCATTCCTGCTGACCTTGGTTTTCTTGAGTGCTGTGAATGAGAGAAGATTTATATGGTTATGCTTTTGGATATCAGTCGTTTCGAAATTGAATAATTATGTTTTAAAATTCTGAATGCAAATCAAAATAGAACATTTCCCCAGGTGTATAGACAAGTGAAGCATGAAATAGCAGGAACCAAGTACCCATCCTGCAAGTAGAATTCAGAATTGAGCAGGCTATTAAAATTAAATAGCATTAACAACGCACCTCTGGATAACGAGGGAATAATGCCTGCATAGGAAATTCATATGTGTGAGCAAGACTTATTCTCAGTCTTTTTTCTATTGTGAAAAGCAAAATGAAATTATCACGTGCATTGGTCTATGGGGACTTAGAATTTAGGCATTGTGCGATATATTTAGTGTTAACCAGTTACATATGCGGTTATGCACATATACAAGTGTATCATTATTTTAGTTAGTATTATGATAATTTAGCGATGGGATGAGAATTTCCACAATTCAGCAGGCTCATTAATGTTTCTTTGATGTGTACTGGAGAACGAATGAATACTTTAAGCATTTAGAAGCTGATATTTATAATGATAGCCTATTTCTTGCATAATACCCATTAACAGAGCTGCAATTCATAGAGGACACTTTTTCTTTTAAAATTTTAGCTATCCAATAAGCATTTGTTGATTTCACTATACTAAGTATTCTTTATGCGCTTTTTATTTAAATGTAATCTGAAGTATCAAAGCTGTTTTAACATTACTTTTGCTTTTTACATCCTTTTTGTTTATTTTTTCATCTATTTTTAACTTGTTATTTTGAAAGATTATTATTTCCCAAACTTTCCCTCCTTAGCCCATTTAATACTGCTTTACTTGTTTTCCTTTATCTTTGGTTTCTAGGAGGGAATCAGGTTATTCGTTTTGGGTGTGCTGGTGATGGTGGCAACAGGAAGGGGGAGGTGGGAGATGAAACCCATCTACTTTCGAAGGAAAAGTCCTCCTTTGACTTCTTTTGTCTCCAGCTCCATCCATGTTGATTCTCCAAATAATCTCAGCCAGGGTGATTTAAGAATCCCATGGGCTAAAAGGGTTTTTCAAGGCAAAATTATCTTATTTGCTCAAACAGCACATTTCTTGTCCCCTAGGCAGGCTTCAATTCACAATTCGCAGAACAGAAATCATTGACAGGCTAGCTAATGAATCCTATGCTAACTGTATGCCTTATAATTGCTGTAAATTGGTTGTTTGGAACTCAAGAAGCATTTCCAAAAAGCATTTCCTCCCACCCTGCATCTAGGCTCCTAGGTCAGACAGCAAAAGCCTTGGGAATCTGGACAAGCCTGACTACTATTTAATCAATCTTTTCCCACCTTTCTTTTATTAAAAACAAAATTCTGGGTGTGTGTGGTGGCTCATGCCTGTAATCCTTGTGATCTAGGAGGCTGAGGCAGGAGGATTGCCTAAACTCAGGAATTTAACACCAGCCTAAGCAAGAGTGAGACCTCCATCTCTACTAAAAGTAGAAAAACTAGCTGGGGGTGGTGGTGGACATCTTTAGTCCCAGCTACTCAGGAGGCTGAGGCAAGAGGATTGCTTGAGCTCAAGAGTTTGAGGTTGCTGTCAGCTATGACGCCACAGCACTCTAGTCTGGGTGACAGAATAAGACTCTATTGCCAAAAAAAAAAAGAAAAGAAATTGCTGACATAGTGAATTCCTTTCGGTATATATTTATAACAAGCTCAAGGAATTATGTTCTTACTAAGTTAGTTTTAAGCCACTCTTTCCAGGGGTAAGTGAGCTAACTCACAGGAGAAATAGATACAGCAAGAATCAGCGCAGAAAGCGAACCTCAGCCTGGCTCCACTCCTCTTGGGGGCAAACATGAGAACTGGGGCTTAAAGGGCTGGGGAAAGAGGAGGCTGAGATGGGCACACGCCACTGCTGAGTGAAACTATCGGAAACACGTGCAGCACTTCAGGTGAGAGAGCAGACAGAGCGAGCATGCTTCCTAGTGATGCATTTTACCTTCCACGCAGCTAAAGGGATTTCAGAGCAGCTTACTAGAACAGCCTGTAAGAGAGATCCTTAAGAGATTCCAGAGAGCAGGAGATGCCAGATGGAAATTATTAGTATGGCGCTTACTATTTTTTTTTTTTTCTATTGCTATGTATATAATTTGCACATATCATATACATTACACACACACAGAGTAAACGAATGAGCATGATGAGGGCTGGGAGGGGAGGAGGCGAGTGTACCCAGTTCTCTGCCTGAGGTCAAGACCACTGACATCTTGACCAGCTGGATTTGGGAATGGGTCTGGATGCTGCCACAGACACCTGGTGCTGGGTTCGACACATAAGGGTAGGTTTTGTCCTGTAACGTCAGTTCAGACGTTGGTCCTGTAGGGATGGTGTGGCCACTGGAGATGAGCTCTGTTTCTCTGTCTCTGCTCTGCGGTCACTGAGTGGTTGCTGACCTTGACTCTGGGAGGAGCTCAGCATCTGCGAGGACCGTGGGAGCTGTGGGCAGCAGGGGAAGGAAGGCGACACTCCTGAGGTGTGACCCTTTCCTCATGTCCCACTTAACACTTCTCCCACATCGTTGGCCAGAACTCAGTCATGTGAGTCTTCCTGCTCCCTGGGACTTTTTAGCTGAGGACATGGATGCTTTAAATAAGGATAGTTCATTATTGGTGTCACCAAAGATGGAAAGAGAATGGATATTAGTGGTCACCTGCCCATCTCTGCCATCGAGGGGCAAAAACAGATTGGGTAAAAGATTTACAGAAATCCCAATATTAATAACAGACAAAGAAGAATTCATGACAAAACACGTCACAAAACAAAGCTCATGCTTCATAGAGATAAAATCTATATCCACAGATATAGAAAACCTTCAGACTAACCAATCATTACACAGAAATAGTTAAAAGAAAGAGTGTTAGAACGTACCTGGAGACCCTGGCAATGGCATGATGGTAGCAAAATCATTAACACACCCGTCTCAGCATTTAGTAAGATCAATTGTCATAGCAAATTACAAATAAGGAGTCAAATATGGATTCAACTGGTGGAGCTTACTATGACTGGTGGTTTTACTCTCAATCTTGATGGCCACTGAACAGTTTTTCCTTCAGGCCTTCAATTGCTCAGTCTGCAACCCTACTGCCAGAGGGGCTGCAGGCACTCAGCCACCTTCCTGGAGAATGGAAGGCTGTAAGCAAGGAAAACCAGCATAGTGTGGGTGCAATACCCTTAATTAAAAGAGAAGAGCATTGAACTACACTAAAAACAGAATGGGTTTTTTTTCTGAATGCTAATGCTTAAGGAAAGGCAAGTCTCACTGCAGGAGGATGGAGAGATTCTGAATGAGACTCGTGGCTGCTTTCAAGAGCTTTGAAAGCTGATGGCATTGATTCCTTTTGAACCCATTTCTTTTTTAGCATTTCCATGTTAAGTGTGGCCCATTACCCTTCCCCTGTCAGCCTCCCAAGCTTTCAGTTTGGCTCACAAATGGAACAAAAATGTAATAAGGAATGGAAAAACAAAAAGACAGGCTCCTGAGATAAACTGTCGGGAAGTGGGAAAAAGAGGAAAAAGATCAAAGAAAATACGGAAGGAGAAGATTTCTTAAAGCAGAACTGAGAGCGTAAGGAGAGAGACGGGGAAGGAAAGAGAGATGGGAGCAATGGGGAGAAGAGAAGAAGGGACCAAGAGAAAGAGGAATGTGGGGAGAAGAAAGGAGGGAGAGATGAGAAGGACGAGCAGGAGGCCCAAGGGTATTCAGCGAGGACCTGACCTCGGCAGGCTCGGGAGAGCTGGTGCAGAGGAACTTCTGATCTCATGGTGGTTTAACCTCCAGCAAAAGTGCTGCAACGGACCCGGAAGTGCTTGGCCTACATCGGAGACACCTGAAATCAGAATGATTTAAGGCCCTTGTTCTTTTTTAAAACATTTATTTTTATTTTTATTTTAAATCTCACATTAAAATGAGGGTACAGACAATCAGGTTACAATATTTGTATTTGTTAGGTAAAGTCCCTGTAGTAGTTGTGACCGCATCCAGGAAGTGCCATATGCCCTTCCACTGTGCCCATTAGATGGGAGCACACCAATCTCCCTCCTCCTTCCCTCTCCTCCTCCCCCCAACTTGATTTGAATTGAGTTTTTCTCTTGTGTGAGTGTGTATTAATTTGTAAGGCCCTTGTTCTTAAGTCTAGCTGCATGTGAGATTCATCCAGGGAGTTTCAAAAGCTGCCTAGACCTGCCTCTCCTCCCAGAGATAGGCATTGAGTAGCTGGAGAGAGGTTCAGGTATTTATGAAAGCTCACCTGGTGGTTCTGATGATCAGGCATTGCATTAGGTGAATGATAAGAGGAAATATCATTACATTAACACAACTCACTTTTCACAGAGCAGATGGTGTTAACAGTGATTACAGGAGTCAGCCTGAACATTTAAGGGAGTTTTTTTAATTTTAATTTTAATTTTAATTTTTCGCATTCCCTGAGAAATCTCTGAGGCATCATGGAATGTTTGTCTAGAATTTAGAAACCTGAGAGGACAATTCATTTCTCCAAGTTGTGGTTTCTTCATTTATTAAATGATGTGTTCAGACTGCACGGTTCTATGAATTTATGAAAATCATGGTAAGAAGAAGTGGTTGGATAAAACTGAACTATTGGGTACAATACCACTGTCTTTTTGGTGGATGGTGCTGAACAATTTCCATTTCCATTATTAATGTCGTTAATTTTGATTCTCATTCACAACTCTCTTGTGAGGTAACCAGGATAGACATCACCTCCCATCTCTGGGAACAAGCCTGGGAAAGTTATTCTTTCTTAAGAAATACTACAGAAAGGGCAGTCAGGTTTTGTTGCCTTTCTGGCAGGGCAAGGCAGTGGGAAAAGTAATTGAAAGGTTCCATGATTGCTAAAACAAATATACAAAGAAATCTAAAAGCTTGACTTTTTCACTATGCATTGTAAACATTTTACAGATTTTCATTTCACTAAAGAAGAAAATCATCTGAATTGTTTCTGTCTAAAGTACCCTACTTGAAAAAGAAATTCAGTCTCCTAGCAACAAGCACTTCTCCAGATGAGAAAAATGTCTGCAGGAAGGGAGAGACTACAATTACTGGATGAATAGGGTAGAATTCTCGAGAGCCTGGAAAAAATCTCATAAGAGTATCTAAGCCCACATCCATTCTCCCAGAGTCAGCTTCTGGGCTCCTTAGAGACTCCAAACAGGGTTGTCGGAGAGGTCAAAGCTAGGGATCTACCCTAGGCCCAGGCCAAGAGGTGGGGCCTCTTCCCTTCCCACCTCCTGGGAGCTTTGCCCTTTCTAAAGGAATAACACTTCATAAGCAAGGCCTGGAATTCCTCTTTAGTAGTTGTGTCCAAAACGGTAGCTGTGTGGCTTTAGGGATAAAATAAACAGTTTTTCCTCTTCTTTACTTTCCTAACACTCTGGTCACCAAAATGTATGCCTATTTATCCCATGCCAAGCAACTCTCCAATTCTGAGAACATCAACGAGGTAGCCTATAATTTATCTCAATTCTGACACTACCTGGAACCAGCATTGGATCCTTCAGGTTAAGAGCTCAGTTCCACAAGACTGTCCCCCACTTTAGATGCCAATCACATCTGAAGTAGTTGATCCCAAGTTCAGCACAACTTCTGTTTGACTTAGTTACAAATAAGGAGATTCTCATGACTCCCACTCAGGTTTGATCATGGAAACAGTTTACTTATGAGTTACTTACTTACTTTGTTTTATTACAAAGAATACAATTTAGGTACAGCCAGAAGGAAGAGCTACATAGGGCATGGGAGAGGTGATGAGGAGCTTCCCTGCCCTCTCCAGGTGAGTCACCCTCCAAGCACTTCTGCAGGTTCACCAGCCAGGTGAGCCCTTCCTCTCCCAACTCATCCTTCTGGTTTTTATGGAGGCCTCATAATATAATCATAATGAATTACATCATTGTCCATTGAGAACCACTCAACTCTCAGCCTCCTCTTCCCTCCCTCAGGTAGGGAAGGGGCTGCAGCTCAAAAGTTCCAACCCTCCAACCAACCAAGTTGGATGGAGTAGCCCCCAGCCCAGCTGCCAGTCATTGTATTAACATACAAAAAGGCACTCTTTGTTTCAGAGATACCAAGGGTTTTAGGAGCTGTGGGCTAGAAAACCCAGAAAGAAGACCAAAACATATACAGTATTTCTTCTTATATCACAATAACACATATGACTATTCAAATTTTAATTCACTAAAATTAAGTTAAAAGTCAGTTCCTCAGTCACACCAGCCACATTTTTTTTTCTTTTTTATTATAGATAAAAATATGCACCATAGATGTGACCCAACCCATTACCCTCCCTCCACCCAAACCTCCCCCCTCCCTTCCCCTTCCTTGGTCCTTTCCTCATAGTCTTGTGGTATAGTTGGGTTATAGCCTTTATGTGAAAGCTATAGTTTAGCTTCATAGTAGGGCTGAGTACATTGGATACTTT
>CAUYPK010080744.1:0-12619 GCA_963574355.1 Loris lydekkerianus
TGTGTTTGAGTTCTCTGTGGATTCTGGTTATTAAACCTTTGTCAGAGACATAACCTGCTAATATCTTCTCCCATTCTGAGGGCTGTTTGCCTGCTTTACTTACTATGTTCTTGGCTGTGCAGAAGATTTTTAGTTTAATCAAGTCCCAGTAGTGTATTTTTGAAGCTGCTTCAATTGCCTGGGGGGGGGGGGAGTCCTCCTCATAAAATGCTTGCCCAGACCGATTTCTTCAAGGGTTTTCCCTGCACTCTCTTCTAGTATTTTTATAGTTTCATGTCTTAAGTTTAAATCTTTAATCCAGTGAGAGTCTATCTTAGTTAATGGTGAAAGGTGTGGGTCCAGTTTTATTCTTCTACAGTTTGTCAGCCAGTTCACTCAGCACCATTTGTTAAATAGGGAATCTTTTCCCCCACTGAATGTTTTTAATTGGCTTGTCAAAGATCAAGTAACAGTAAGTAGCTGCATTCATCTCTTGGTTCTCTATTCTGTTCCAGACATCTACTTCTCAGTTTTTGTGCCAATACCATGCTGTTTTGATCACTATCGATTTGTAGTATAGTCTGAGGTCTGGTAGCATGATTCCTCCTACTTTGTTTTTATTTCTGAGTAATGTCTTGGCTATTCAAGGTTTTTTCTGATTCCATCTGATTTCTTTTTCATAGTAAAAATGGGAGAGTTCCAGGGCCTAGCGGAGGGTTCAATATGTTCTCGTTTTAACTGTTCCTGAATTACAAATGTTAGGGATCCAGTTTTTCTTTTGTTAATGGCCACTGCTCCACCTACACTGGATTATCGCTCTTCCAAGATAACCTGAGAGGGTATTTTAGGGCAGTGGCCTCTAGGTTACTTTAATAAAAGATTTAGAGACATCTCCAGGTGCCTGAACCTTTTCCCAGGCTCGAAGACAGCACAATTTTGTTTGTATTATAGCTATATCGTCATATTGAAGTTGGTTCAGAATGCCCATCCAATGACCAGAGCCAGCAAGCTGTTCTGAAGTTAAGGGAACATTCCTCTGCTGGTTCTGATGACTTATCAAGTCAGGCTCCTCCTTCCACCAAGTTTTAAATTGTAAATATTGGCCAGATTTGAGAACAGTTCTGGCCAGCATGTCCCAATCATATAGAATAAGATGCTGCTCTTACACCAGTAACAAGCCTCTAGAAAACGGGGACTGCATGCCATACTGTGTTACAGTTTTAGATCTTTTAGACTCTTAAAAGTAAACATATGATGACTAAAGTGTGGGCCTCTTTGAGGATCAAAGGGGATGCTGAGGGCAGTGCTGGAAGTTTTATATGAATAGTCAGTAACTGCAACAGGAAAGAGCCCCAAAGTAACTGCATAATCCTGACTTTTAGGGTTTGATTCGGCTTAGCTTTGTTGAGGCAGGAAGGTGACAATGGATGGAAGGACACTGAGTCCAAAGACTCGGGTTCTTCCACGTCCTGTTCTAATTGAACCTGCTGAACCACCTCATCACCAACTTTATTAGTCTGAAACTGTTGCAACTCCATGGACCAGAGGCTTCTAATAAATCTTTTTGCTATTTAAAAACCTCTCTCTCACTACAATTGTCATTCCCCTTGGTAGGACAGACAGAGAGTGGTTTATTATTTGTCAAAGGTCTTAATATTCCTTTGGTAGGTGCCTTTGAATTGCCAAAGGTGTCACTCACCCTGAGTGATCCTGTCCTTTGGTAGGTGACCTATTTCAGGTTACCTATGATTTGCCAAAGGTCTTAATATCCCTTTGGTAGGCACCTATAAATTGCCAAGTTTCTCACTTTAAGTGGCATTGTCCCTTTGCGAGGTACCTATGGTGGCCAAAGGCTATGTTGTCCCTTGATCAATCTGGATGGAGAGTCCCTTTTCCCTCCTCGTAACTCCCTCCTGTTGTATTGCCAAAGGGTCCAGTTACACCGAGTGATTTTCCCCTTTGGTCCACATCCACTATCCTGCCAACTATGCCAGAATGTCGGTGCCGTCACCAAGGAAGCAGGCCAGACAATGCATTGTAAGCTCAAAGCTTTCAGGAGGTGGCCCTTCCCATACGTGTCGGGGAAAAGGCCCCAAGTAATCTCTGCAGCTGCTATTTATTGAGAACATCTACCCCTCCCCCAAGCCCTACCCCTTCACTGGAGTTCCACAGCTGATCAATTTCCAACTGCCAAAGACTGATCATTAACTTCCAGTAACTGCCACTTTGTCTCTGCAATCCTGCTGCCCCTGTTCCTACACATCTTGCTGTGTAGGTTACTACAGAGGTTGTTACACAGATCACTACATATATTGTTACATAAGCTGCTACATATCCAATTACATAGGTTGCCACATATCTTATCACATAGGCTTCTACACATCCTGTTACATAGGTTGGTACATATTCTGTTACATAAGTTGCTACATGTTATTGTTTAGAATTCTGCATAATACATGAGGTAGATTTTATAAGCATCCTCTTTCAATGCTGTAGACAATGACTCAAAGAGGTTAAGTGCTTAATATCACACAAGTAGATAAAACAGTGGAGTCACAACTCAAGTTTGTGTGAGTAGCGCCTTCCTCTGAGAAGCTCATAGCATTTCCTTGAGTAATTATTGTTGAATATAAATGTGAAGAGATGGCCAGATGACTTAAATGAATTAATTTATACAAGGGTAGCTGGAAATAAGTAAATAAATCCCTTTTCAAAATTCTTTCCCCCTCTGTTAACCTCGTGGGAAGCTTTGTGGTAGTGATCCCCAAGCCAAATGGCCTGCAGACTCATCAGGAGGAAGCTGGTGTACCTATTCAGGTCCCACTTCTAGATCCTTAACACCCCAGTGCACTCTTTCTGAAAATTAACCTGCCCAAGAATTTTCCAGCTGTCATTTCTCTTCTCAGAATTACTCTTGCCTTATTTTACACAGAAGAGACAGTATTCTCACCTACCACATGCACTTTCTGGAGTACAAGGGGACAATGAGAACGTGATTTTCTCCTGAAAGAGCCTCCAATAAAAGGAAAGGAAGAAATAGTGAAAGAGGCAGCATCTTCTTTCAGCCAGATTTCAAACCTAAGGCAATTTATGCATCTTATCTAAGAATTAAATTTCAGAAGTGGGTTGAACATTGTAATTAATTAATGGATTAATTATTTAATTCTTAATAGTTTACTGAATGATTTAAAAATTAATTATCTGTTCTATAAAGTCATACATTTCTGACAGAAAGCACGTTGTATTCGGCTGTCTTCACGATGACAACTGACTCCATAAATTCATTTCATTTCCATAAATTGAATGCACTGAAACTGCCACTTTAAGGTTTCAACAAAAAAAATCCATCTAAAATACTTGGGCAATATAAAATAAATAGAAAATTGCATCTTTTGCTACCACTTAAACCTATGTTGAAAAATTTATGAGTTAACTTAAAAATGTGTCAGGGTGCATAATTTTTCAAAATTCTTTAAGGGCATGCCTAAATGATTAGGCTTGAAGACCACTGCTTTGAGTTCTCATGGTGGCTAACATCAGACGTTAGACAACTAAAAGTGGAGTTTTCAAGGGGGGGGGGCAATGAAAAGTCATAAAAAATGAGACAAAGGCATTTGTTATTCCCTTATTCATTTATTTATCTAATAAATATTTATTAAGCACCACCTCTGTAATTTAAACCACTTCAAACATCCCAAATGGGAGAATGACTCATGAATAGTATTAATACTGCTTTGTGCTTGGTGCTACAACTAAAATCACACCAAGTCCCGTGGGACTTCCATTGTAGAGCAAGCCAGTTCAGCCGTGACCAAGTAAATGGCATACATGCTAGGCTGTGAGGGCTGTGAGATTTCATAACCAAGCAATGGTTATAAGCGTCCCAGGAAAATGGATCTGCAGGCACAATGATTAGGCTTAAAAGAAGAAAATATATCTCAGGAGTGGGGAGTGGCTGAGTCAGATACACAAGAGCTGTCAGTATCCAGCCCTTGTTCAGACTATTTTGCTTGTTACTTGGCAAGATAATTTCCCAATGGCTCTTGCATATGGCAAGATGACTAAACCAAAAGTTTTAGTACTATCTTTAGAAGTGGGACTTTTATCCAATAATCATTCAGACCAACAGAAGATTATTGTTACTAACAACTTCAGTTAGGGGTAAAAACAACACTTGTTTCAAGAAATTTAAAAAACATAGGAAAGCAAAAAAGAAGAAAATTAAATCACCTATTGTCATAAAACTGGGAAGTAAACACATTTGACATTTCCAGCCAATATCCCACCACTTCTTTACATATGTAAAATAAAAAATTAAAATAAATATATATTATGATATTACATAACATCATATGTATTACTTTTTATAACATTCATTCAAATTATACATTGGGTTTATTACCTGTTTTTTTCTGACATATAATAAACCACAAGTACTTTCACATACCATTAAACATTCTCACTATAATTTTTAATTGCAGGACAGGATCGTAGAGTACAGGTAAACTTGAAACAGTTCTGTATTACATGGCTTCTTTTTTAAAAAAATTTTAAATCAATAATTCTGTGATGCACATAATTTGATGTGAATCTTGGGGCACATCCCTTTTTTGAGGGGGGCACAAATTCCCTCAAGTAGAATTTGCAGAGTAAATATTTTTGGAAATTCAAAATTTTTTAAAAACTTGTTTTAAATTTTCCTCCAGCAACGTATGATCACTACTTTTCAGCAACCCTCATCAGCATTGCTACATTTTTGGTTTTGGTTTGGTTTGGGTTTTGCTTGGTTCTTTTTTGTTTATTTGTAGTTTTATGGGTGAAAACAACCTCACTATTGCTCTTATTTCTATTTATCTGATATCTAGTAAGGCTATTTCCTACGTTTAGAGCTCCCTGCTATGGGCAGCAGAACAGTAATGGCATCCTCTGCATTTATCCCAGTCTTTGTTTTTCTTCTCAATTAAATGGGTAAATGGTTGACCGGTTGTAACACTCTCAGCTTCAGCTTCCTGAGTGGTTGAGGGTATTAAATGAGGTAATATATATGAAAGCATTTTTATACAGTAAACCAATAGTCCTTTTTTTTTTTTTTAATAAATGGCAATACAGTGAAAAGGGCTTTGTAACCTTCCCTGACACTTTAGCTCTGCCCTAGCTAGTTGTGTAACCTCCTTCTAGTTAATTAAACTATATATACCTCAGCTTCCTTATACACAAGCAGAAATTTTACCTGCTCACAGGTTTGGAATGAGGGAGGAGTCACCTATAACTATTCGGAGACTTCCCCCATGGGTGCTACCATTAAAAGAAATCAGAATACACTGGAACAAGAGTGTTTGAGAAGCTGGGGAGCGATGAAGGTGAAGGACCTGAGGAATAGGCAGGAAATGTGGAAACACATGTGTGAAGTTCAGGAAGGAACCCAGGACCACAGATTTCCATCTGAAAGTCATCAGCACAGTGACACCAGTTGAGCTTGGAGAGGTCACCCCAAGAGAGCATGGAATGCCAGAAGGACGCCTGGGGGGGGTGGGGGGGGGACACAGCAGCCTATCAGCACTGAAGTGGCAGGTGGAGCAGATTTGGAAGTGGTGGTCTGAGACCAAAATAATCTGCAAAGGGTAGTTCATGAAAGTTAAATTAACTGACAGATCCAAGGGAAACAAAGAAAATTTTTACTAGGTGAGTAAAGGCAGAATCCAGATCATGAAGGTGAGAAAGTGAGAACAAGCTTGACAAGGAAGGAAGAAAAGTGATAAGGTTTAGGAGACCAGGTTGGGTGGGAAAAAGTCACGGAAAACATTTTTTTTTTTTAACTTGAAAACAGTTAAATGTCAAAAGGAGTCAGTTGAGGAAAGATGTTGAAGCTTGTAGAGAGAGAGAATTGAGTGCCCCCTGCTCTGAGAAGATGAAGCGAGATGAAATAGTTGAGAGAAGGGCATATGCCTTTCTCTTAGGCAGAAGAGAGGAGGAAAAATATATTCCAAGGGTGAAGAGAGAAGTTGGAAGTGCTCATATATGATGGCGGCCTCTATTTTCTTAATGTTACTGTGAAAGGTCAGGCCATTTACTGAGCATGAGCAGATCTTGAGAGAGGTTGCAGGTTTCAGGAAAGTGGTGAAAATCTGGGATAGCTTACGGGAAAATAATAAAAAATTATTAACTAAAGACAAATAAAAGAATTTCCAAAGAATGATTACAGGCCCGATTGAGGCAGAAACAATAAAGAATGCAACTCACAGTTCACTACAGTGTATGATTTTCCCAAATACCACTTCCTTCTACAAAGCTGATAAAGTGAATGCTTTGTAGGGAAAAAAAAAAAAAAAAAAAAAGAAAGAAAGAAAGAAAAGAAAAGAAACAGCAAAAGGAAAGAGGACTTGGCAGTGCAGCTGAGAGGAGGGTTGAAATTATTAGCCTTGGAATAAACTGAGACTAAACCAGGAGGGAAATAAAAGTAAGAATTAAAGAAACCAGAAATTGAGGAAATTGGAAGGCAGTAAAGATAGAATCAAGAGAATGAGAGAGCTGCAGGGTCAGGAAATTCTGGTCAGAAAAAGAGATTTTTGGCATGTGACATTTCCAAAACAGGATAAGTCAGAGAAAGCTTCTGAAGAAGTCATCGGAAAATATAAGCTCTAAGGACAGCAGTGAAGAATCTTTCACGCAGATGTTGAAGTGTCAAACAGGAGTTTAAAAAGCATCCCCCTCGTGAGTCAACCACATCAAAGAAGTGCCCAGAGTGCAGGTGACAGTCAGAGACCAGAAGAGGACAGAGCCAGGATTCAAACCCAGCTCCACACCAATGGTCTCTGTATTATTTCCTGATCTGTTGTGTGAAACAAATTACATGACTCAGAAAGAAATGAAGAGGCTTTTACACTGCATTTCTTATTCCTGGACCTCTCCTTCTTATTCAGTAAAACATGGGAGAGGTCCTCCTTCCAGGTCTACCAATTGTATTATCATTTTAACTTTATTTTTTATCAGGATGAAATCTAGATCCACAAAGAAGAAAACAGTTAAGTGTTTAGAGCCAAGAATGAAAAAAGAAAAAAACTCTCACCTCCTCCCAGAAGGCTGTTACATTCTCCATCACGACTTCTGTAGTCGTTAAGTTATATTCCAAGGTCTTATACTCTTGCTTTTGTAAAAAGTCCTATTTTTAAAAAGAGAGCAAAGATATTTCGTAAAATCAGAATAGCATTAAAGCATTATATATACCATCTATTTTACATGTAATGGTGATACATCTTATATATGAATTTTAATAATTAAATTAGAAATTATTTCTTAATAAAATTTTCTAAGCAGTAGGATTCATCATATTTGAAATACAGTCTTCAAATGCGATAGTGTATAAAACTGTTTTTACACATTAGATTTTAACATACCACTGATTCTCCCTTGAGCACACTAACCTTAGTGATGAAGGAGCCTGAATTAAATACTAGGACAGAGGAAAACAAAAAAAGTCTTTATCTTTACAGCACCCTACTTACTAGAAGCATAATCAGCATGCCTTCTGCAGGTTATGTAAAGGTGTAAAGATATATAACTCTGTTTAAGGCATCAAACTGTGATCCTAAGAGAAGGATGCTGTTGGAGACTCCCAGTCATTTCTTCCAGGGAAGGTGGATGCATGAAGAGTTAAGTCCATTCATCTTGAAGTCACAGCCATATGAAGTAACAAAAAAAGCATGGTTCTTGCCTTGCTTCTCCCTTTTCTTCTCTGCTCTTCTCTATCTCTCTTTCGGTTTCTCTTATTTTCTCCCAGTTTGTTTTTTGTGTGTGTTTATTTTGAGACAGAGTCTCACCTTGTTGCCCTGGGTAGGGTGCCACTATAGCTCACAGCAACCTCAAACTCTCAGGCTCAAGTGATCCTCTTGCCTCACCCTCTGGAGTAGCTGGGACTGCAGGTGCCTGCCACAATGCCTGCCTATTTTGTAGAGGCAGGGTCTCATTCTTGTTCAGGCTGATCTCGAGCTTCAGAGCTCAAGCAATCCACCTGCCTCAGCCTCCCAGAGTGCTAGGAGTACAGATGTGAGCCTCCACGCCTGACCCCCAGTTTGGTTTTCAAGATCAGTTTCTCTGTCTCTGGTCTGATGTTCAGTGAAACTCAGTCTCTGTGACTCTCTCTCTCTCTCTCTCTCTATCTCTCTCTCTCTCTCTCTCACACACACACACACACACACACACTGTGTGACAGGTTAACAGGAAACGTGAGATTACTCCCAGAGCTACTATGATTCTGAGCTGCGTTCACCACTCTGTCTAAATTACAGATCTGAAACTCATTTGGCCGCAGGGATCAACCAGGTGCTGTAACTAGGGAAGGGCACTAAGGAGCAAGTGTGATGATGTGGATGGGGCAGGCCCTCTGTGATGGGGGAGCTGCCACAGCTTGTGGAGAAGAAGGATCCAGTTTATTAGTTATTCCAATTCTCCAGAAAAGGCTGAATGTATGACTGTGTAAGTGTGAGTGTGAAAGAAAGAGAGAGAAACATCGCCCAATTTTTAATTGTCAGGGACTAACTCCAAATTTTTAAATGTAAAGGTCAAACAAAACAGGTCTAGGAGCAAAAACTAGGTCCCTGAGGCACCATTTGCAACCTCTGACCTAGATTAAATAATAGCAGAATCACCTAAAAGTGACTCACTCTTCATCCCCCATTTTCATTTCTGTCACTGTAAGTATCAAAAAAAAGCACAAAAAACATACAAGTTCTTTTTTTTTTTTTTTTTTTTTTTATAAATTGAATCTCATGAGCATTAAGACTTTAGAACTTGACCTCAAATCTGCCAGCTATATCAGCATTGCTGGGATTTTAAGGTAATTTGGCATAAAATGCCATTTTTTCTAAAAAAAGTTTAAGCTGAATATTCTTAGTATTAGCTGGAAAGTTTTATAACTTTCTAGAAGGAATTTATAACTAGAAGGAATTTTCTTTTTACATCTTTTTGCACATTTCCTAAGTTCATTAAAACCTATCTATTGACTATTTGAATGAAATCCTCCAAAGTACAGAAATAATTTTTTTTCTCATTTAGTTAAGAGATTATTACTGGTCTTCATTTTATTTCAATATGTATTCATTACAAGGGCTCATTAAACCATTTATAGGTACTGAAAAGAAATCTTATGCATTAAATAAGCCTAAGACCAAAAATTCATTTCTAAACAGTTTTCCTGTTAGGAAAATTCTAAAATGTTTCAAAATCATAGTAAATGATGCACAGTTTTGGTGGATTACCTGTATTTTGTTTATTGCTCCAAGAGAGTCATACCATGTTTGAACAGCCCAGGGGAACTGCCGAGTGACAGCCATACGCAGGACGATGCAGAATGAGATGGTTGTGAATATTTTTCGAAGGATTATTCCTTTGATCAGTGCATAAGGAAGCACAGATAAAAACACCACAAAGAACCCTGAGAAGAAGAAGGCTGAACTATTGAAGTATCTCACATAGGCTGCCTTCCGGGTCAGTTTCAGTTCTGTTCTATAAAAACAAAATAAAATAAAATAAAAAGATTCTGGATTTTTTTTTTTTTTTTTTACTTTTCAAACATCAGGCATCTTAGAATGTAAAATCTGAATGTCATCTCTAGTGAATTTCTACCTGTGTTCTGATTCTGGCTCCCCTCTATGTCTATGACCTGCATGACCTTGGCCATGTCACCTCTCCAGTTACTTTATCTGGAAGCATGAACCTCTCCAGTTACCTTATCTGGAAGGAGGATAATAAGGAATGTACCAGTGTTTGACACATACTTGCAAATATTATTTTTAAATTATAATTAATTTCAGTTGTTATGATCATACATTATTTTATACCTTTATTCGTTATTAACTTACAAGATTAGTGAGACTAATAATTTTTGGTTGGTTGGTTGGTGTTTTATGTAATTAAATGTGAAAATGAGATCCATGATCCAAGATTTATGAAGGAAAAAGGCAATTCTGTGAATGCCTAATGGATGATTAACACTTCAGAAATTCTAGCTTAGCTCTCAGGAACATTGCAAATAACAAATAAGCCACAGAGGAAAGGTTCTCAAGACCAAGCATTGTAAAAATCACCTGAGATACTTGTTAAGATGAAGTCTCAGGCCCACCTCGCAGAGTGAATGATTGAGCAAATGAGTCTCAGTAGTTTTCCAGAATCTGAAATTTTTTTTAAAAAAAGAACCCAACCTGATTCTGTTGCAGTTGATTCTTAAAAAATTATGAAAGTAGGGGGGCAGAGACAAGATGGCTGACTGAAGCCAGCTTTCCACAGAGGCTCCCATCCAGAAGGAGAGTTAAAGGACAGTAATTTAGCAAGTAACCTGGTGGATTAGAGTTGCACCAAGAGAGAAGGTTGAAGAACAAACATCAACCCTGCTGAGGCAAGCTGCAACCCCAAGGATACAAACAAAAGGTACAAAATCCATCACCAAGTGGACAGGAGTCCCCTCCCCCATGAGAATGGCTCGGAGTGCCCCACAAACAAACAAGCAGAGATCAAAGGTCCTCCCACTACACTCCAAGGGAGAGACCCTCTAAAAACTGGACCTACCTCCCCTACTATGGTGCCAGAGCATTCTTTTGCCAGGCATAAAACTGTATATATTCACTACATGGACTTCTGAGCTCCCAGCACTCCCCTCCACTCTCACTCTGAGTTCTGGAGTCCTCTGCCCCAGGAGTCCAGATTCTTGGGTGATTTCTCGAGGGGTGTGAACAGGGCCTAGACTGCAGCTGGTCAGTGCTGATTCTGTGGCACAGGAGTGAAGAGAGGACCGCTGGCTGCAGTGGTGCCCCACGGCTCAGAGCAGCAGCCGTTTTTGGCAACAATAGGGCTCACTCCCAGATATTCCAAAGCCACCCACCCTGTCTCCCTGGGCAACCAGAGGAGGCTGGGCATCGTCTCAGGTGGCAATCACCACAGAACAGATCTGGGATGGAAATGCAGGCCCCGTGAGTAAGGGTTTGCCTGGGGCTGTATCAGCCTGGGTGGAGTGCGGGGACTAGAAAACGTATGCGAAGAGCCGGGAAATTTCCAGGGCGGGGCTGACCCAGAGGACCACTTTACTGAGCCTAAGATGCAGCTAGCCCTCAGGGAATCGTCAGCCTATTGACAAAGGAAGGCAGGAGGCTAGAACTGACAACTAAATGACTACAAACCTGCAGGAGCAAAGACAGGGCCTGAGGCGAAGGTTATGGGAACTCAAAACAGCTTCTCTTCTGAAGGGAAATTTAGCAGGGACAGAAACAAATTCCTGCAAAGTTGTTCTGTACTGTCAGTAACATCAATCAGGGGTGGGGCTGGAACTGAGTGAACACCCCCCAGCCTCCATCAAGCACTCGAGGTTGTCAGGACTCACCTCCCCCTGTTGGATAGAGGCAGAGTGCAGTGGCCTGGCTGAGCAGAAATAGATTTCCTTGTGACTCAGGCAGGTGCAAACCCCTGGAGTATCTGTTCACTACAGGCAACTGGGTCACAGCCCTGAGGGGCTATCAGTGACTGGGTGTGAAAGAGCTGCAAGGTGGGGAAGGAGGCATCAACCTTCCCAGACTAATCTATTTGCTGGGTGGGTCCTCCTGACTTCACAGAGCACCAGAGCAAGTCATATCTGAGTTCTCACCAGAACCCTGCGATCCAGTTGCCAGAGACCTTTTAAACTTTTCCACCTGAGACAGGTGCTGACTGAGACAATTGATTTGGACCTTTTGAACTGAGCCAATCGCCCAAGGACTATTCAAGTGGTGCCCTGGGTGTGTGGTTGTAGGAAGGTTTGATTTTCCTTTTGCAATTGTTGCCTGTGGGGGGATGGGTGACTTAATTGCTGGTATTTTTCCACAGCTGAGATTTCAACCCAGAATAACTGTTTCACTAGGGTCGGACAGAAACCAGCTGAAAATAAGACAAAACCACTAGCCCCACCACACCAAACAGGTCCCCAGTTTCTCAGGCCCTAGCACTGTACGGGTCCTCGACAAAGTTCCAGGGGAAAAATCAAACAGTGTAAAACAATCATGGGGCAGAATCAGCAGAAAAACTCTGGTAACACGAAAAACCAGAATAGCTCAACCCCCCAAGGAAAGATATGACAGATATAACTGAAGATCCTATTCATAAACAGCTGGCCGAGATGTCAGAAATTGAATTCAGAATTTGGATTGCAAACAAGATTAATAGAATGAAGAAAAATTTGGAATTAGAAATTCAAGGAACAATTCAAAAATTGGAATTAGAAATTCGAGGAGAAATTCAAAAGTTGTCTCAAGAATCTAACTCATTTAAAGACAAAACCACCAAAGATTTTGACACTCTGAAGCAAGAATTTGCAGCCCTCAAAGATCTGAAAAATACAGTAGAATCCCTCAGTAACGGAGTGGAGCAACCAGAAGAAAGGAGTTCTGACATTGAAGACAAAGCCTTTGAACGCTCCCAAACTCTCAAAGAGGAAGAAAAATGGAAAGCAAAAATGGATCATTCTCTCAGAGAGCTCTGGGATAATTCAAAGACGGCTACTATCCACCTCTTTGGAATCCCTGAAACTGATAAAGTGGCCTCACAAGGCACAGAGGCCTTCTCCATGAAATTATGAAAGAGAATTTTCCAAACATGCCAAGAGATTCTGAAATTCAGATAG
>CAUYPK010080745.1:0-17452 GCA_963574355.1 Loris lydekkerianus
GTGATGATGACAATGTCTATGCTGATACCCTCACATCAGATACAGCTGAAGCTCTGTTTGGACATACAGATGACGATGAGGAGGAATCCAGTTTTGAAGGATTTTAACCTTTGTGATTTAGCTTGATTACCTGTTAAGCTATAGTTTTCTGCACTTTAAATAAAGTTTTAAAGTTGTTACTGCTAGTTTACAGTTTTTCTTTAGCAATAAATATTGAAAAGCATTTAACCTACTGACTCCTCAATTATTGTAATAGTTTTGGGTATATATTTTTATTTTTGAAATTTACCAGTGGCTGCTGCATTTTCCACCTCGGCTTATACTCGAGTCACTAAGTTTTCCCAGTTTTTAGAGTAAAATTAAGGGGTCGGCTTATACTCGAGTAAATACAGTAACTGATGTCTGAACTGACATCACAAATATGCATTATATGTTGTTTAATGTCCTGGTCTGTGATAATCTTTAAGACAATTATGGAGCATACTCAGAGATCTAGAAGTAGACCTGCCGTTTGATCCTGCAATTCCTCTACTAGGTGTACATCCAAAAGACCAAAAATCACTTTATAACAAAGATATTTGCACCAGATTGTTCACTGAAGCTCAATTCATAATAGCCAAGTCATGGAAGAAGCCCAAGTGCCCAACAACCCATGAATGGATTAATAAATTGTGTTATATGTATACCATAGAATATTATGCAGCCTTAAAAAAAGATGGAGACTTTACCTCTTTTACATTTACATGGATGGAGCTGGAACATATCCTACATAGTAAAGTATCTCAACAATGGAAGAAAAATATCCCATGTATTTAGTGCTATTATGAAACCAATTTACAATCACTCACACTTTCATATGAAGATTAGATCACAACTATGGCCCAAGATGAAGGAGGGAGAAGTGGAGAGTGGGAGGGGAGAAGGGAGGTGAGATCAAGGAAGGGTAAATGGTGGGATCACAACTATGGTGCATAATGCAAGGGTACATGGTGGATCTATTAGTATAGAGTATAAATATCTTAACACAATAATTAAGTAAATAAACTATAGAAATGATCTCTGAAAGCATAATCTTAAGAAAATGCGATGAAGGCTACGTTGAACAGTTTGATGGGACTATTTCGGATTGTGTATGAAACCAGCACATTGTACCCCTTGATTGCACAAATGTACACAGCTATGATTTAACAATAAATAAATAAATAAATAAATAAGTAAATGAAATGAGATATATATTAACCAGTGTGATGTAAGCATTCCTAATTCTATATGAAATCAGCACATTGTACCCCAATGCATTAATGTATACATGATCTATGTGTTTATGATTTAGTAAAAAAAAATGAATAAAAACAAAGAACAGATAGTTATAGTCGCACAATGGGAGACTCTACAAAATGAAAACAAATTAACCATTGCTGCACTCATCACTGGTGAATCTCACAAATATAATGTGGACTTGAAGAAGCCAGTTACAAAAGAATAGGTATCACCTGACTTCATTTATGTGAAGTTCAAAACCCAGCAAAGCTAATCTCTGGTGTTAAATGTCATAATAGTGGTCTCTTTAAAGAGGAAAAATATAGCAGTGGTGGGAAGGAATGTAGGGAGGGCTCTGAGTGTTGGTAATGTTCTGTTTCTTGTCTTGTGCGGTGTGCATGTGGGTGTGTTTACTTTGCAATAATTAATCACTAATTCACTTAAAGTTTATGTACTTTTCTGGATGTATACTTTAAAAAAATAAAGAAAAAAGATTTATCTAAAATAAAAAAAAGACAATTAGCTGATTTTTAAATAAATTTGGAAACCCTGTTGGCAGTTATGGAATTCAATATACTTACCTTATTCTTAAAAGAATTGGAATTAAATATCACTTTAAACAGGATGACAAACATCAATAGCTTAATGAAAATACACTTAGATGCAAGTTTTAGACTTCTGGTGGAAATCTGCCAAAAAAAGCTTTCCCTCGATAATAATCACTGCAATTATAATAGCAGTGAACAATGGCTTAAACACGACTTCCACACATATCCTTTTAAAAATCACAAAGCTCTTAAATAATAACATGGTCAATAATAGGGTTATGTGAATGAGTATGAAAAGCCAGCATGCCAAGAAATAAGAAAGCAGGTGGCCCACACAAAGAAAAGTCCACCAAACCTGCTGGGGTAATTCAGATCATTAATTTTGTCCCAGAATTGGCAATGTTTTAAATTTGATGTATTTTGCCACCCTTTTAAATTTTACTTATAATTTCAGAAACCTTTTCTATGACTTGATATAATAATTTAAAATTGGGTATTAATGGTGTTTTTATGCGTTTCCTTTTTTTATATTCCTTTGGGTTATATTATTATAAACCAACAATACTATGGTTTCTCTTCAAATCGCATAAATCTTTTGCCTATTATAAACCAACAATCAAATGAAATATTTTAAAAGAAATTATATAATTCTAGTAGTAGGAGTTTTATTAACTTAATATATATATGTGGTTATTTTTCTTATTAAATTTAACTCATTCACAATATGTGCGTGCATACACAATATAATGTGTGTATATGTGTGGAATGTATATCATACACATGTAATACTTATATATGTGCATATATACATATAAATACATAGATTGTACACACACACACACACACACACATATATATATATATAGAGAGAGAGAGAAATCAAACTTCTATTTTTCTTGGGAATTTGAATAATTATGGAAAGCAAATAACTATACAAAAAATGTAAATTATCAGAAATACAAATTTTGGTGACACAAAGCCCAGAGTAAGAATTTCAGCAATGAGCTGTTTAAGTCTTTGTTAATTATCCAAGGCTACAAATCGAATTGTTGATATTTCTGGGAGAAAAACATGGCTTTGCTGTGGTTTAGAATAATGTCCTGCTTCAATAATCAGATGATATCTTCTATTTCTCAAAAAAGTTCCTAGGGTAATCAATATGTTCAAATGTTACTATGAATAGGAAACTGGAGTATAAAAGTCAAGAATAGGATCAATGCCCTCAGTGAAGCAGTCAAATCACTCAAAAGTGCTAGTTAGTATGATCAAGATTCCACTATTTTGGTGTCCTGTATTTTAAAAAGAAAAATGTCAAAATAAAGAAAAGGTTTGACCTTATAAAAAGGACAAATAATTGAATTCTACCTATGCTTTAGGCCTTAGTAAACAAAGTATTGTTTTATAACTTGAGTAATCTCATCAACTGTTTTCTGTCTTTATATGTTTTTATTCTCCATGAGCTCTCTTCAAATGAAATTGACCTTTTCTGACATTTTTCAGCTTAATTTTAAAATTTTATATATATATATAAAGGCATATATATATATGCCTTCCCAAGGATAAGAAGATGACGATGATAATTAAAAAGAGGAAGAGTTGGAAGATATTGATGAAGACCACGGTGAAGAAGATGCTGATGATGAAGGGGGTGGAAGGAATGGAGAATGAAGGGAAAGGCAACAGAACATTCATGGATTCCAACCTTCCATTTAAAAAATTTCTACAGTTCTTGGATCAAGTTGCAGTGTTTTTTATTTGTTTGTTTTGTTTTGTTTTTTCCCTCTTGCAATCAGTTGCCCAGTTCTTCAAGCCTCTTTTTCTACACTCCAGTTCTCAACTTATTTGTGGGGGGATACCTTGAATGGAATCCAATGGGAAAGAATTTCTATTCCTTTCTTTTTTTAATTTATTTTTATCCCATCCTGTCCAAAGAGAAACTGTGTAGAATCGACACCATCACACTCTGTGTGAAAGGAGTAAAACCTGCTCTGTCTTTGCTCTGCTGGAAGCTGGAGAGTGCTAGGTCCTTGGGTAGTAGGGCTAGAATTATAGCTTTTAATACACCACATCTCCACGATTGATAACAGTATCTGCCTACTTTCTCTTATTTATAAAAAGAAAAAATAACCAGGAACTAAATTTCAATAAAGAATGTCAGTTCCAAATAAGATCCTATGAGATCTGCTAACTCTCCTATCAATTGACAGGCCTCAAGTCATCATTAGGGGAGAATTTATTTTAAAACTGTCATCTTAAACTTCAAGGATCTCCATTAAACTTCACAATTATCCTCCTACGGGGGAAGCCCTGTTGTCCAATGTCCCATTTAACCTACCCAAACATCTCTGAGCCACCCTTTGGTGACCTTCTATAATCCAATTTTCTTTTTGTTTCACTGAATAGAAGGATAATGCCCAGTTTTAAATGTTAAAAGTGTGCAAGTTATTTTGTTTCGGTAAAACTTAATGTGTATAAAAAATGTCTTCCCAATTAATTTTGGCCTAGACTGAATTTAACTCACTTCATTTAACATTTGAGTTCCATAGTATTTTACATAAACTAGTATTTTTAATACCTCTTAACAAAATTAGTAAATTTGTTGTATCATCAAAACATTGTTTTATCATTTAATACCATTTAAAACACATAGACTTATTAACAATGATTTAGTATTATAAAATAAAGGCATTGCAGAAGAATAGTTTTCCTTTCTCCTAGAAATATTAGAATAAATTCTTAGTTACAAAATTTTGTGATGTCAGCTTTTTGAGAATATAAGGGTAATCGTGTTTAGTATAAAAGTCCTTTTTGAACTTCAAAACAAGAACAGAACCAATTTTGATAATTGAGTTTAAACATACCAAAAGTGGAAGTAAAAACACATAATACCGATGGCCAGCTTTTTTCCAGAAACATCTCAGACTACTTTCTATCAGCATGGGTATATTTACATAAATTTGCAGGTGAAGCCAAACTTAGAGCTTAGAGTCTTCTTTCTTGGCTGTAGTAAAGGTCTCATACTAATTCTAAATGAAAGTTTCTCAACAAAGGTAGTATCGCCCCCTAGGGGTATTGTGGAAATTTGTGTGTTCTTTGGTTACAGCTATGATTGGAGAAATACCACTTTATTAATAGAAAGATGTTAAAATTGCTAAATATGCTACAATACATGGTACAGTCCCTAAGGCAAACAAACAAGCACATATTCTTTATCATACACCAATGTCAACACACAGACATGTAATCAATGTATGTGAAATATATGCTCAGAATTGTGTCCACTTATAACCTAAAGACATTTAATATATATTAACAAAGATTTTCCTCTCAACTTTATTCAACAGTAAATGTTCCAGGAATGGGATTGCCATTTAACTTGAATGAAGATGATACTGTATTTTGTTTGGAAATCTACCACGTGTTACTTAACGTGTTAGAAAATCACAGTAACAACCATACCACCACTCTGTATTTAAATTGATAATGAAATGTACCTGTGCCACTTTGTAGTGATCACATCCTGATGACATCATTTACCATAAATCCCTAATCACTTCATTGTCTCTTCTAGTGTTGTCACATCTGAGCATCACCGTAACATACATTTTATTACACATAATTTCTCTTATATTTTTTCCATCCTATTTTCCTAGTACAAGTTTTTAAATTATGCAGGTTTGTTGTACATAAATTTCATTTCAGGAAAGTAAGGCAAGCACTACAAAATATTTGTTGTACCTGGCATTAGCAAGACAATGGGATTAAGAAGGTCTGGAGCCCCTGGATACAATGGGAATGGCAGGATTGAACCTCCTTAGAGCTTATGAGGTCAACGTTTTGCCTGGTTAATGTTACACCTTTTCTAATAAATAAATAATCTGGAAATTTCATGTAGCATGTGGTGGATAAAGAGAATAGCAATATAAGTGATAGTATAATTAGTCCTGATAGTTTCTATGAGGAGTACCGACTAGAGGCTTATGTGGTTGATCTTTCAGCAAGTTTACAATGGTGGGCCTGGCAATATTAGGGAAAGGCAGGCTGTATTGCTGAGAGCAATAGCAAGCTCTCTGGTTTCCTATGTAGACATTTTGAGGGCAATGAGTAGAGTGAAAGGCTGACAACAAGTTTTATCTGATGTCTCTTCTACCATTTCATGGATGCTTTACCTTTTATGGAATTTTCTATTACTCTCTCTTATTGATCTTTGTATATCATCCATTTAGCTAGTTAGATAAATGGTTTTGCTATTATCTTTTTCAGCAATAGTTTTGATATAAAATAGTCTTTATATTTCACATCCACATCTTAAGATCTTTATGTTTATGTTGTTACTGGAGCCAAATTTTGAAGGCGAGTCTTCAAAAACCTCTTAAAAATAGCATGTACGTGGTGTACTTTCACAGTATACACAGTATATATAACAAAGATCACCTGTTTCTTTTACTCATGAAAGACAATTTAGTATACAATTTTTATGATACAAACTTAAGATGTATATTGATGCATCTCCATTGACTGAAGGCATATATTTTGGGAAAAGACAATAGTGTACGTGTGCATGTTTTCTCATGTGATAGCTGGTTTTGATATTTTTAAATCTTAGAATTGAACATTTTTTGATCAAGTGTACCAGCATTCTTTTGATGAGAAAATATAGAACATTGTTATCAGTATTTTTGATATTCAATTTTTTTACTTCAGAAAAATGTGTTTGTATTATATTTTATTCTTCCTTTCCCATTGCTCAAAATGTCTTATTTACACCAACCTCTAAAGCCTACCCTGTGTTTCTGTTTCCTGTTTTGCCCAGCAGTTACGTGTGTTCCTTTATTAACTTGACATTTTGAACTTTTTCCTCTGCAATCTAGGAGAGCCCCTCAGACCAAATTCTGTTACTCTGAGTGTCGGTGCTAATCTGTACGGCTCTGATAGAGGTTTTAAAATTTGACTGTTTTGGTTCCGTTTTCCTTATAATTCTTCCTTATTTCCTGCACATACTCTCACATCTCACGTTCTGGTCTATTTATCTCGACCTGCCCCTTGGGAATTCTGACTTTGTTTCATTTAAAAACTTCATTGGTTTTCATTGATGAGAACGGACGAATTTTCTACATTTTATTTTGAATCCTGAGATAATTATTTCCTGGGGATTGTTTTTCCTATGATGTTTGATGATGGTTTCACTTTGTTGGCTCCTTGCTCTTTTAGGTTTTTTTTAGTGTGCCTTTGGATTTTCTTTGCCTCTGTGGATCCCTCTCTTAGAGACATAAGTGCACATATGTAAGCAGTTTCAATTCCTAATGTACAGAAGGCTTTTCACTTGCTACTCAAGACTCTTTTCTACATGTGTAAGTCCTGGTGCTGTGGTCTCATGAAAGGTATAATACATAAAAGTTTCATCTCCTCAGAACTTCAGAGAAACCTGTTGGGAGGCAGTGTGCCACTCCAATCATCACATACTTTCCACACAATTGTTTTCTGGAGAGAGAGAGAGAGAGAGACAGATGAAAACAGTCCTCTAATTACCCACAAAACCCTCCATCATGCAATAGAAGAATGGCTGTCAAGTTCTCTGTTTAGAACGGTCCCTTTTCTTCATCATTCAGGAGTGAGAAGTGTAATTAATTGATGAGGTGATGAGAAGTATATTTAGATGTTCAGGTTTTTTCTGTTCTAGGTATAAGCTAGACAACTAAATGGATATTTGATTACTATTCAATCCACTGCAAATCTTACTACATTTTGACAATAACTTCAATGTTGCTTTAGTTTTCAGGGTAGTGAATTTGCATTTTCTTTGTTTTTAAAGGAAAGGTGTGATTTAGAAAGCTGTGAAACAGTGGTACTATTACACAGCATGCTAGAGATCATGATGGTCTGGGGAGGGGCTGCGGCTTGTTGATGACTAACAGTGATACAAATTTTCAGATGCAAACTTTGAGGTCTTGTGAGACAACCAGGTAAAGGTGTTTGCTAGGCAGTTCGATTGATGGGATTATACTGGAAGAAATGCTGACATTGAAGTTACGGAGTGAGGAGTCTTAGAGTACATGTGACATTTAAAGCCCTAGGGCTAAGAACAAAAAGCCTGTGATACACAAATCATTAATTAATCCAGAAGTAATTGGAAAAAGAGGCAAGAGGAAATTGTGTGACAGAATATAAAAGAAATCTTCAGAAGAAACATGTTTGCAACAGTGGAAAGTGAAGAGAGGTTAAGCAGATAAACTCAAGAGCCCTGACCTTTTAGAAATCTTGGCAATATTTAAGACATGAGTATAAGGGGAGGGCTGGAGGCAAAACCCCTAAATCCGTAATGTAGCGAACTGATGAGCAGAGGCCTTAACTGTCAAATACACTTGCAAGAAATCTGTCTTTGATTGAGGAGGGTGAATAGGAATAGAAGTTTGCTGGGAAGGGAGAGTCAAGAGGCTTTCTTTTTAGATAAAAAGTTCATAAAATTGGGTTCCCCTAAAAGGTTGCAAAGTGGAAGGATTAAGCATATTGTTATCAGAGGAAACAAAGCTGTAGGCAGAACTTAATTTGTTGTATCGAGCCTCAGTCTACAGTGTTTCTGTTATTTAAAGATTTAAGAGATGCATAACTGTGGAAAAGTGTACTTGGCAACACAGGGAAGTGGTTAACAGCATGGACTCAGGAGCTAGACTGCCTGCATTTGCATCCTGGCTTGGCCACACATGAGCTGTGTGATCACATTTTTCCACCACAAACTCTGCGTCTGAAGGCACATACATTCCTTTTCCTCATGTGGCAATGCAAGAACTCTTTGTCCTGCAGTAGGATAAAAGATTAGTGGATTATTCCAATACTGCACAGATACTATATTATAAAATCTGCCATTTTAAAAACATACAAAATTTGACCCCCATGCTAGCACCATTTTTCTGCTTCCATATGCAAAATTCTTGGAGAATGTTGTCTGTGCTTGCGGCTAACATTTCTAATTCCTGTGTTCTCTGATGAACTAATCCCTGTATAGCTTTGCCATCATCTCTCTACCAAAATTGCTGTTTCGTTTTTTCATTAGTGAAAAATGGTACAAACACAGAGTAAATTCCTCTTTTAAGAGAGAAAAATTCCTTGGGTTTACAAAACCTATTGCCTTAAAGAAATATATATAAATTAAAATCTCGCATATGTCAAAACCAGAAAAGTGAACAATGGTTCTTCTATATTCATCAGTTATAAATAATGACCCAAAGCAGTAAAGGCCTTGGTCACAAGAATGCAAAATAGTACAGCCATTTCGGAAAGCAGTTTGGTACTGTCTTATCACTTGCCAGGTATAGCTCAGTAATTTCACTTCTGGATACTAAGAGAAATAGAAGTGCAGCAGACAGTATCTGGGGTTCCCACTCGCCGTGATCTTCAGTCCCTGGAGTTCAAGTGTTTTTTTAACCCTCTCCCCTTGAATGAGGGCATGACCTATGACCTGCTTTTAACCAACAGAATGTGGCAAAGGTGATAGTATGTCCATCCTTCCTGTGATTGTATAATATTATCTAAGACTTAGACTTGCTACCCATCAACCTAGAGACTTTTCCTTGCAGGTATGATGAAGTAATGGCTATGTGGGGGAAGCAAATTATGTGGCAGACTTCAGGTGGCCTCTAGCAGTAGAAGACAGCCCCCAATTATCAAACAGCAAGAAATTGAGACCTTCAGTTCTAAAACAAAAAAGAAATACATTCTGTTTTCTCCCTGAGTAAGCTTGGAAGCCGATTCTTCCCAAGGCGGATCTATCTCAAGGTCAGAACTCAGCTCTGTAACCTTGATTACAGACTTGCAGAGGATCCAGTTAATCATGCCTAGATTACTTCCCCACAGAAATTGTGAGATGAAAAATAGATGCTGTTGTCAACCTATACTTTTTTTTTTTTTGAGACAGTCTCACTTTGTCACCCCAGGTAGATTGCCATGGCATCATAGCTCACAGCAACCTCAAATTCTTGGGCTCAAGCTATTCTTTTGCCTCAGCCTCCCAAGTAGCTGGGAATACAGGTGCCTGCCACCACACCTGGCTGTTTTTTAGAGACAGGGTCTCACTCTTGCTCAGGCTTGTTTTGAACCCGTAAGCTCAGGCAATCCAACTGTCTCAGACTCCCAGAGTGCTAGGATTACAGGTGTGAGCCACCGTGCCCGGACCCATCTAATAAGTTTTTGGAAATTTGTCATGGGCAATGTAAAAGTAATGTAGCATGTTATCTAACTGAAAACTGATAAGCAAATATTTGTATCAGCATTATCCTTAAAAGTCAAAACCTAGAAACAGCTCAAATATTTTACATCTAATGAATAGATAAATAAGTTGTTGTGTAGTCCTTTAGTGGAATGCTACCCAGAAATAAACAGAATAGACTACTAAACATACAACAGGAAGAATCTCCATACTCAGAGAAAGAAGCCAGATACAAAGGAGTTATGTTGTATGATGTTTAAGAAAATTCTAGAAAATGCCAAAAATATAGTAAAGAAAGCAGACCAGTGGTTTCCTGTGGTTGAAGAGGAGGGTGGAGGACTGACTGTGAAAGGCCATAATAGAAATGTTTTTAGGATGGTGGAAATGTTCTAAATCAGCATTGTCTAATAGGACTCTTTTTTTTGTTGTTGTTGTTTGAGACAGAGTCTCACTCTGTTGCCCCAGGATAGAGAGTTGTGGCATCAGTCTAGCTCACAGTAACTTCAGATTCCTGGGTTCAAGCCATCCTCCTTCTTCAGCCTCCCAAGCAGCCAGGACTAACACCTGGCTAATTTTTCTATTTTTAGTAGAGACAGAGTCTCCCTCTTGCTTGGGCTGGTGCAATAGAACTTTATGATGGATATAACCTGTAACCTTCTGTGTCCAATTAGGCCAATGTCACATATGGCCAATGAAAACTTGAAATGTAGCTAGTTCAAATTAAGAAATACTTTTAAATTTAAGTGTTCACATTGGACAATATAGTGCTTTATCATTTGTTTATGGTTGTGGTTACACGACTGCATGCATTTGCCAGAACTCATTCAACTGTACCCTTTAAATGGGTGGGTCTCATCGTATTGATGATACCTTAATAAAGCTGTTTAAAAAATAACAATGCAGACAACAGAAATATTTGTAATTATAAAAATTACATGTTCTCCTTTTCTCTTTTGTTAATCCATTTGTCTTCTATATATGTTTCCTAAGGTTGACATAACACAGTATCACAAATTTGGTGACATAAAACAACAGAAATTTAGTCCCTTACAATATAGGAGGCTGGAATACTGAAGTCAAAGTGTCAACAGAGTTGGTGCCTTCCTCTAGAATCTCTAAAAGATAATCTTCTCTAGACCTCTCCCTGAGCTTCTGGTGGTCGCTGGCAATCTTTAGCATTCCTTTGCTGGTAGCTGCATCACTGATTTCTCCATCTTCCCATAACCTTCTCTGCGTTTCTCTCTCTAGTCTCCCCTCATCTTATAAGGAAATCATTTGGGTCTGGAATTAGGACACATTCTAATTCAGTACAACCTCATCTTTACTAACCTGTCCTGTCCAAATTAGACCACATTCTAAGATTCCAAAATTAACATAGACAATAATGGATTATGATCTATTAATATATTATAGACCCATGACAAGCCTCTAATCCACGCTGATATAAATTAATAAATAAATAAAGGGAAAGTTTTTAAATGAGGTATTTACAAAATTTCAAGGTACCTCTCCACAAAATTGTTATTCATTGCTAAGGGAGACAAAATAACTTTAAGGTAGCCAGAAGGCGCTACCTTAACCAAGTTATCAAATATCATCACCAGTAATTGAATAGAGTAAGTTGAAATTGTGTACCACCTAAGAGAATTCAGTGAAAGCACAGTCGGACTTCTGTGCTCCTTCTTTCTCCTCTCAAAGTTGCTAAACCTGAATCTAATTATGTGAAAGCAGCAGACAAGCCCCAAAGAACTAGCCTATAATCTTTAAAAATGTCCAGGTCATGAAGTCAAGGAATGAAAAGAACTGTTCCATATTGAAAGAGACTAAAAATATAAAAAAGAAAATTTGTTGAATTTGGTTTGATCTTTTGCTAGAAAAAACATTACTGTAACATTTGATAAAATTTTAATGGATTCTGGAGATTAGGTGATAATAATATATTAACAACAATACTTATTTTGTGCTTTTGGTTTCCGTTTTAGGCAAATGGCTTTTTTGGGTGAGGAGTGATAATACGCCACACTAACATAGTCCGGGGTAGGGAGGCATCACATCAGCAACACGCTCTCAAATGATCTGGGGAAACAGTAAAAGATTTTTGTACTGCTATTGCAACTTTTGTGTTCAAGATCGTTTCAAAATAAGATTATAGTAAATTATGAATATTAAATAATCATAGATTTTTATGTGCTGAATACTTATCATAAAATACATGGGAATTTTTGTTCGGATGACAAAAATTCATGGCAATGTATTCTTTAAGCAAATTTATCAGAATTCTATCAGTTCCTGACAAAATAAAAAATAAGCATATATAAAAGATGTATAATTAAGTATTATTATATAAAACTTGGTAAGCAATGGAGAAGAAGGATATTTGTAGGTATTCATAGAACATTGCACAAATTATTTGTACATTATATTGCATTGAAATTCAAGATGAATTTTAAAATGGTGAAATTGTAACAGATACATTCTTTTATGCGATACAGTGCAACTAGAAATAATTTTGAAATATTTCAAGATCTACAAAAAGTGACAAATATTTGGAAGATTAATAAAAAATCCTCCATAAAATATGTTGAATTACATTATAACTATAATTATAGTCTGTTTAGAAAATAATGCCTATGAGAATATAAAATATCAAAATGTATACAATGTAGCCAAGTTGTATTTTTCATATTAACCTTCCCCCTCTCCCCTTTTTTTTATTGTTTGGGATTCACTGGGGATACAAAGAATTAGGTTACATGATTGCATTTGCTAGGTAAATTACCTCTTATAATTGTGGTATTTTAAAGTTTTTTTTTTAAATCATTTCAAACTTACAATAACAATATTTTGCAGGAAGAGTATGAATATTTTTCTCTAAATCGTTGAGAGTAATTTGCCAACATCACACATAATTAATTCTGGCTTAATACAGTTTTCCTATAAATGTGGGCATTCACCTACATAATAAACCCAGTATATCCATAAAAATGGGAAGATTTACAGTGAAATAGGAAATTTCTATTTCTACCATCTCTTCTACATCTATTAGTTGTCATTAGACCATAAGGTCTGTTTCTTCTCATCTATTGGTTCACTTGTTTCATTTATATCAGTATTATGGAATCCTAGAATATTCAATGGGTTCTAAACATTCACTGTTATGTTTAATGTTATTTTAGTACTCAGATTTTTCCCAGTTTGGCCAGTGGAAGTCCCTTCAAGCTGACTTCCTATCCTTTAAATATGTATCTAAGATCATTCTTAGATCACTCTCTTATTTTCCAACACAATACATTCTGGAGTCCTTTTTATTTCCCCTACCATTACCCTGAAATCAGCCATTTCTCCAAAAAGCTCTAGTTTCCTTTAGTGGAGAATAGTGTTTAGAAGTCAAGATATGGAACTGTGTGTGCTCATTATAATTGAGATGTCACTGCTACTATGTCCTTTCAGTTAGACAAGTTAGAAAACACACACACACATTTTTTTCCTATATTCACTTACACATATTGAAATTACACATTCCATTAACACTTCAAACTCCAACGCACCACAAGTCATCCATATTCATGATTTTTTTCTCTAGCAATAAGAGAATATATCTACCTATTTTATCAATGTTCTTTCTGTAACCAATCTTTTGTCCCCACTAGGCCACAACCTCATTTGACCACTCTTCTCACTTGTGCTTCAACCCCTGCCCACTCTCCTTACTCAGACCCTAAACTCTGACAGAAAATCCACCCATAGTTCTACCTGGAAACCTACCTTGCTTTTCCTCATCACCAACTAAATTATTCACAGAGGAATAAGGAAAGAGAAGGAAGAATGAAAGAAAAAAGGCAGGAAGAAGACAGGAAGCCCAGTCAATGTATTTTTAATGTAGGCTTCAAGTTCAAAAAGTAAAATGTCAAGATGATATCTACCTTTAAGAAATTATATTACTAAAAGTAAAAAGCATTCTTAATAAATTAAAAAGTTAAAATGCCAGGGCCTATAAAGTCTTGACACTACTTGAGAATATGTACTTGATTTTAGATGTAGAATATATTGCCTATATAATTCATAATGACAAATACCTGAGGTAACACTTTATATATATTTGTTGCATTTGGCATTTTTACTAAAGTGACTGAATCAAATACTTGGATAATCAGACACTGTAAAATTACTCAAGACATATCTTTAGATTAAGTAAATAAGAGGATTTGTACGAAATAACTATTTGTAGCATTCACTTAGTGTCATATTTTAAAACTTTAAAACATCCTTGGACTATGCAAGAAATGTTTTTTGATTGCCCTTGCCTACCTTAGAACTCACTATAAATAAATTATCGAGGCTTTCCATCTCTGTAAAGCACCAAAGAGCTCTTGGGTAAGATGCATTTTTTAAATTAAGAAAAAAAAATCAATTTCTTTTCGTGACATATTACTAATAGCTTTCACCCATCCATTTAGGGTGCATGCATCCCTACCAACACAGAAAGTGAGAGGAAAATTGACAGAATGGTGCCAGGTCAGTGGATATTTTTATGCTCAACGTGAATTAGCTATTTCAAAACCTGCATTTCCCTTTCTCGTTCCTTCTGTGCTATGTATACTACAAAAACATAGTTGCAACATATAGCTTCCCATGAGATAACTCTAGAGACTTTTAGTAAGACAGCATAGAAAGTGCTTCCTAAAGTTAATAAGAGACAAAATCTCACATGACCTTCTTTTTTATTAATTTCCGTAAGCTTTGCATTCATCATTCCAAAGCCAAGAATTCTTTGTTTATGGCATTATTATTTGCCAACCTTATTAGCAAACTTCTGATAGCTTAAGAAACTTACTGCTATATAAACACATGTAATATAAACCAAGGGCACCAATCAGTGCTCCAGTTTAATACAATTTTATCCTATTTCCTCTTTAAAATATGCTTTAACAATGTTAGAGAAAAAATGTCAATCGATATTTTTTCTCATGTAGTCATAGTGTTTCACATGTTGAGATCCTAACCCCCACATGGATGGTATTAGGAGGTGGGGCTTTGGGGAGGTGATTATGTCATGAGGGTGGAGTCCTCATTAATGGAATTAGTGCCCTTTTAGTCCCAAAAAGATCCCTAGCTTCTCCCACCATGTGAGGACACAAGTGGGAAGTTTCCATTTGTAAACCAGAAAGCCAGCTGTCATCTGATACAAAGTCTGTTCCCCTCTTCATCTTGTACCTTCCAGACTCTAAAACTGTGAGAAACACATTTCTGTTGTTTATAAGTCATCTCACTTATGGAGTTTTTGTTATAGCAGCCTGAATGAACTAAGGTAGTAATGTCTTTTACCTTCCAATATGTGAAAATTAAATGCATACATTCTCAATTCCAACCACAAGCTTATCCACCTCCAGCTACTTTACCACTTCACCCAGGCTACTTCAATATCTGACTATATCCAGATCTCAAATTTCTTGGCCCTTCCCTCTCCTGCATGTACTTCTGGTTTCATGTCCTTCCCTACCCAGTCCAGACTCTGTGACTGATCATGTAAAATAAGAGTACACCTTATCTCCCTACTAAGTTGCTGAAGTGTTACACAATTTGCAGATTAGTTCAAAGACCTTGTGCAAAGACCTTGTGTGTTTTTTAACTTCCTTTGGTCTCTCAGCACCAGTCTTTTATTTCTATTATATCATCTTCCATTCTCCTAAAATATTCCCCAAAATATTTTGGTTGAGGCTGTCTTTATCTACATTAGGAAATGTCCTTACAAATTCTTTCACCTAGAAAACAGAAACCAGATAGAAAATGCCCTCAGTTTCAAATGGTCTTCCATTCTGCATATTCCCCCTTTCCGCCACCCTCAGGAGAGAAGGAGATGCTCCCTCTTTTTGTGACTGATCTTCCTTTCTATGACTTAACTGCACGTTCTCCCTTCTACGATGTTGTGCTCTGACTCCCACACACCATGCTTTACTATTCATTACCTTCTTCCACCTGACTATAGAGAGGCTTAACCTTCTGTTGCCTTAAAAACAAACATACAAGAAAAACAAAACTACCATAAACTTCTGCGATTACATCCCCATATGAGTATTGGTTTTTGTTTCTTTTCTTTCTCTACTAAGCTACTTCTTTTATAAATTAATACATAAAAGTCGTGCATATCTATAGGGCAAATGTAATATTTTTATACATGGATACAGGGTGGAATGATAAAATCAGGGTAATTGGTATCCATTATCTCAAACATTTATTTTTTTTTCTCTGTATTAAGAACATTTCAAATCTTCTTCTCTAGTTATTTTGAAACATGCAACAAATTATCATTAGCTATAGTCACTGTCGTGCACTGTCAAACACTAGGACTTTCTCCTTCTGTCTAGCTGTATTTTGGGATTTATTAAACAACTCCTTCTTATTCCTCCTTTCCACCTCCCTTTCCAGTCTCTTGTAACCACCATTCCAATCATGATCTCCATGAAATTGATTTTTTCAACACCAATGTATGAGTGAGAACATATGAGTGATACTTGCTTCTCTGTGCTTAGCTTATTTCATTTAACATAATGTCCTCCATTTACATCTATGTTGCTGCAAATGATAGGACATCATTCTTTTTTATAGCTGAATAATATCCTATTGTGTATAAATATCACACTTTTTGTCCACTGATGGACACTAACTGATTCTATATCTTGACTTCATAAATAGTTTGCAATAAACATGAAAGTGCTAGCATCTCTTTGATATACTGATTTCCTTTCTTTTGGATACATTCAATAGTAAAATTGCTGGATCATATAGTAATTCAAATTTTGGTTTTCTGAGAAATCTACATACTGTTTTCCATAGGCGCATTCTTATTTACATTTCCATAACTGACGTACAGGCTCTCCCTTTCTGCACATCCTCACCAGGATTTGTTATTTTCTGTCTTTTGGATTATTGTTATTTTAACAGTGGTTAGATGATACCTTATTGTAGTTTTGATTTGCATTTTCCTGATGATCAATGATACGGAGCATTTTTTTTTTTTTTTCATTTCTTTATTGTTTATTGTTGGGGATTCATTGAGGGTACAATAAACCAGGTTACACTGATTGCATTTTTAGGTAAAGTCCCTCTTACAGTAGTATCTTGCGCCCAAAAGGTGTGGCACACACCAAAGCCCCACTCCCCTCCCTCCTTCCCTCTCTTTGCTCTTCCTTTCTGATTTCCTTTCTTTCTTTTTTTTTTTTTTTTTTTAAGCAGGAACTCAACTTTATTGCGTCAAGCAGCCGCTTATATAGACCGTGGGGAAGGAGCAGGGAAAGAAGGCAGGGGATGAAGTGCATGACAGTGTTGGGCCAATGGCATGGTACCATGTTGGCTGTATCTAGGTAGAGGCAGTTTCAGGCTGGGCCTTGCTGAGTCATTGCTACACAGAAGTAGCTCGATGGATCTACTTCTAGTCAGGCTT
>CAUYPK010080747.1:0-26800 GCA_963574355.1 Loris lydekkerianus
GGGAAGGGGGCACAGGGAAGGGGGGCACAGGGAAGGGGGCACAGGGAAGGGGGCACAGGGAAGGGGGGCACAGGGAAGGGGGCACAGGGAAGGGGGGCACAGGGAAGGGGGTACAGGGTAAAGGGCCCAGGAAGTGGGGAATGGGGCACAAAGCATAGAGAATAGAGCAGGGACCACAGGTGTGTCTTTGCTAACATAGACTTCAGGAAGATTCTTTCTAGGAATTAAGGTCAGAAAAAAAAAAAAAAAAAAAGAATTGCTCTTCCTTCCATCTTTGCTTTGAACTATGAATAACGTAAAACCATCAATTGTTTTGGTTTCCAGGAAATGTAGCTTAAAATGAAGAACCCAAATATCCTAGGTCTTGAAATGATTATATCTCACCTAAATAATTTTAAACATCTCTTTAATAAAAATGATCCTATGTCTTATGAATTTTAGCATGTGTATGATATAGCAACCACACTTTGAATTATTTTCAAAAATAAATAAGATATAAATGTTAATACTCATCATTCAAGAAATGACAAAATAAGATACATAGTCTCAGAAATCAGTAAGAAAAGTTGAGCTTAATAATGGAAAAAATATGTCAAAGATAAAAATAGGAAATTCAAAAAGAAAAATAAATGAATATATAAAGATATTCAACCTCAGCAATCAAGAAGAATTATACATTTTTTAAAGTGATAAATAGTTGGACAAACCCATCAGATTATAAAGGATTAGCAAGGTTGGTGAAACCTAATTTTGAACAAGGTGCTGGGAAAAGGGCACTAAGCATACATTCATAAACACTTTCGGTATCAAATTTTAAATGTACTTTTTGACACTGAAATTCCCCATTTCAAAATTTGTCCCCTGGAAAGTATCAAATAAGCACCTTAAAAGCACATGTTCATCACAAAATGTTTTAGACCCGGAAAAGTCATAAACAATCTCAGTGTCCATCTCAGTGGCCCCACGGAATATCATGTAGTCATGAAAAGTATTTATGAACTTCTACATGAACATGAAATGTTGAGTGAAACAGCAAGTATGAAGCACAATGTACAGCATGTTCTTGCTTCTGTAAAATTTCTCTCTCTCTAAATCGAAATTTTGCATATTCACCAGATGCCTGAAATTCTGGGTAGTGGGATTTGTGATTTCTTCCTTATAATTTTCCATGATCTCCATATTTTTTTTTAATAATGAGCAAGAGCATGATTTGACTTTGGCCTGAGAATGCACGTCAGTGAGCAGGGGGACAGCCCGTAGAGGGACAGCCAAGGCCCCCATCACTCATGCTGGTGAGGGATGGGGCACCTAACTCTTCCTCTGCTCCCCTCCCCTCTGCCCCTGCTCAGCCTCAGACCCCTCATTTGTAAAATGAGATTTTTGTAACTTGCCTAAAACTGTGGAGTTAACAAGTGGAACACACCTGAATTTAAACACATGTCACTGAGTCCAGAGTTTTGCTAACCTGGGCCTCAAAACACCCTTGACTTGGCTGCCCAAGAAATCTACCCAGCCCACCTTGGTTCCCTCTCTCCACCTCTCAGAGATTTCCATCACAGCCCCTGAAGACTTTGTTGCCATCTTTATTGTCAGCCACTTGCTTTAGATCTGTGCTGTCCAATACAGTGGCCACTAACCCCATGTGGCTATTTCTGTTGCATTAGCTGCTTCTCAAGTACTCCATAGCTACACATGGCTAAGTGGTTGCTCGATTAGAAAACACAAACATAAAATATTTCCCCCATCGCAGAAAATTCTGAGCTGGGAGAGGTCAGCAACGGTACCCAGCTCACCATTGGATTCTCAGCAGGCTGCAGAGGATCAGATACCCAACAGATCCTCACTGAAAGAGTGAGGGATTAATGATTCAATCCATAAGCCCAAGCACATTGATTCTAGGTAGGAATGGCATTTAGCAGGAGCTAAATTTTCAGCTCAGTCCCAAAGGTAATTACATAAATGGGTGGGCCAAGAGAAGTGTAGAGCATTCCGGATGGGGAAAAGACATTGATTGAGTGAGAAACGGGAAGGGAACTGGCACCATCAAGCTATTGTTCTCAAGCTCTTTTCTCGCTGCCAATTAGAAATCATCCTAGGAGGTGCTTTCTTATCAGACTTCCTCCAGTATGTGCACTGCCTGATTTGGTATTGTGAAGTCTCCTCTGACTAATTGGGCTCTTGGCAATTCCACAGTCAGGCAATTTTTAATTTTTTTTTTATTTTGTTTCAGGATTTTTGATTGGAGGTAAAAGTTTACACCCCAAAGAACTACAAGAAGTTTTCCAAGAAACTTTCAATCCAAATGCCCATGAGTTCAAACGTTCACATCACCATCATAGAAATAGGTGTGCCCTAAATGGCCCTGGGGTACAGTGGGAGACAGCTGGATTCTGCACAGGACCTTTGTTACATCCCCAAGCAAGAGATTCTGAGCCAGTCACTGCTGGAGGCATGAAAACAGAGCTGGTCACAAACTAGTTCTAAATTTTCAGGTTTAATATTGACCCAGGCTACGTGGGTCGAAATCCAGGTCCACCACCTGCTGGCTTTGTGACATCTCCGAGCTTCATTTTCCTTTTCTGTAAAACGGGGATGATAGAAGTGTTAGATTTATTAAATAAGCTAATGTGTGTAAAAGGCTGTGATGGTTAATTTTATATGTCAACTTGAATGAACCTCAGGGTGGCCAAATATTTAATTAAATATGATTTGGGGTGGGTCTATGAGGTAGAGAGTTTCCGGATGAGATTAACATTTGAATTGATAGGCTTAGTAAAGCGGGTTGTTCTCCTGAATGTGGGTGGACCTCATCTGATCCAGGGGAGGCCTGAAGAGAGCGAACAGCAGGAGGAAGAGAGAGTTCCATCTTTCTGACTGTCTTCAAGCTGGGACATCAGCCTTTTCTTGCCTTTGGACTTGGGTGTGGACTGGAACTCTACCATCAGCTCTCCTGAGTCTCCAGCTTCCTGACTGTAGTTCTTGGGACTTAGCCTCCATAATCACCTGAGCCAATTCACATACAGTGTATCCTATGAATTCCACTTCTCTAGGGAACCCTGAAACAAGTGCTTAGTACATGTCAATTACATAGTAAGCACTATATAGGAGTTTATTCTACTGTGTGCATGATTACATAAACAATAACTAAAATTAATGTTTTTGTCATATTTCTAAATACATTTTAGCAATTGACTAGTTTTAAAGAGAGAGGCAATAAGAATAATGATAATAGCAAGCTCCTAATAAATGCTAAACTGTACCACAACCCAGAAATGCTCCTCCACCACCCCATCCCCCACCTCCCTTCTATTCTATTTCAAACCACTATCATTCCATGCCTGGATTAGTGCAGTAACCACTTATTTGGCCCCTCGTATTTGCCCCAGCCATCCACAGAGCATCAGGGTTATCTTTTTAAGTGGTAAGTTAGATCTCATCACCTCCAAATGGAAAACCTGGCACTAGCCACCTATCTAAGAGCATGTCAGAGCTGGATTCAAATCTGTCATAAAGACTTTTTTAATGTTCACTATATCCAAATTATCCTGTACCTTACACTGTTATATTTTCCCTTCAGTGGATGGGTAAATTGAGATTCAGAGAGAATAAGTAGCTTATCAAAGGCTGCCAAGTTGAGTTTGTGGCAGAGTCAGGGTGTGAGCCCTGTGTGTATAAATCCACAACTCTTGTTCTTAATCACTGTGATGAATGGATGGCCTGTAATCACCGCCCTGGGGACAGCAGAGACCTCCCAGCACAGGCGCTCTCAGCCCACTCCCTGGCCCGGCAGCTCAGGAAGAGTCGATGTTCATCTCCTGACTGCCTTTCCTCTGGAAAGTACTTTTCCAGACAGGAGAAAGGATCTGGGGTATTCTCTCTGGTAGAAGAGAGAATTCTCTCCTTGGGTAGCAGGGAGACTCAGTCCCCATAGAGCTTTACTGCAGGCTTCCCTGTGGACCCCCTGCCCACCCCACCCTGTCTCCGCCTTTGTGCTCCTCCCCCAGAATGTTCGTAGCCTTAACACAAAGGAAATGCCTTAGCCACAGCTAACATCCAACTGAGATAAATAAAGTTCCGTGCCCAGTAACACAGCAGGAGCAGCTCTGATTCACAGACACACCACCAGTCTGTTTATATCGTCCTTACAGAGAGACCAGCTTGTAAATGAAACCCCACATATATAGTCCAACCTCCGATATAGGATTTCTGCCATTTTGATGTCCACTAAACATGAGTCAGTAATCAGATTTCCAGGCTGATGTCATGCTCTCTTCATTCCTGATTATTACCAATAACAATTCTACAATGTGCATGGTTATATGCACATAACACACATGCATATAACTTTCTGTTTAAATACTTTCAGATTATTATAGAGTTTTATGTATTGTATATAACATATGTTTACATGTCCATGCCTATAACTTTAGTTACGAGCTAAATGCTGACAACTCCCAAATTTATATCTCCATTCCAGACATTGCTCCCAAGCTCCAGACTCATATATCTTGCAGCCCTCTCAGCATCCCCACTTTCAGGTCTCACCGGCACACAAACTCAGCAGGTCCACAGCTAAACTCATGATCTTCCTTCCAGAGCCCGCTTGTTGTCCTGTGCTCCATAAATGGCAGCCACCATCCCACCAGGTGTTCAAGCCCAAAACCTAGAAGCCGTGCTTAACACCCCTCTCTCCCCTCCCTACCAGATAACATCCGTTCCCAAGTCCTGACAACGTCACCTCTTCTCTTCAACTCACACGTGCACCAGTCCACTCATTTGTTTGACAATTGTTTCTTTTGCAGCACTGTGGAAAGAATAGGGGATACGATGGTAAATGGGACAGATAGGGTCCTGGCCTCTCAGAGCTCAAAGTCAGACAACAGCACATTTCGTTAAATGAAGATAGTTTTATACAGAATTGAGACTTTGTGTAATTTCATTAATGTGCAACTCTATATTCCATGCTAGATCACATCAAGGGCCATCAATAGAGAAGCAGAGTATAGTAGCTAAGGGCATGGACTTTAAGATCAGATAGAACTATTTGATCAAGAAGTTGATACATTCTTAATATATTCCTAACTACTGCTGAGCACTGTTCTAAGTATTAGGAATTCAGCTGACAACAAGTAAGGTCCTTTAACCACTTCCCAACATCTCAGAGAACTTTTCTATGTTTGAGAAATTCCTCGTCTTGATGGAAGGACAAATTTCTCCCTTCTAAGGAAGCTATATGCTCACTTTCTTGAATTCCCTTACAGCTAAATCGCAGGCATATAACCTGGGCTTAGCCTCAGGGAAGTTACTGGAGACAATTTGATACAAAGTCGGTGGCACTAGGAAGGATCTATTTAAACAAGAGCCCTGGCAGCTACTTCCATCTCTGAGAGGCAGCAGCAGGAGAGGTTTAGTGGCCTGGTGGTAACACTAGCAGTATAAGATGTCCCATACAGAAAAAATTAATACACTCATGTAACATTTTATACTTTTTATATTTATAATCAACATGTGGAGATATTTTGTAAGTGTTTTATAAAATTTTGTGATGAATATTTTGTAAATAAAGTTACATTTAGCTACAATTTCCCATTTTCCCTGCATCTGTTTGTATAGCTGCCTTTGGGAGACCTTGTATAAGCCACTGAACTAATTCAGTGACATAGTTCAGGATATTATCCCATGCCTGGTTTACCAGGGTCACTTGATATCTTTTATGGAATTACTTTGTTGTTTCAGCTAACCAATATTAGGTTCTATTGTTTGTCACTAAAAAACTAAGGAGATATGCCTGGGTTAAACCTCAGGCCCTTAATGTATTATCTGGGTGTTCCTGGAAAAATTGTGTAACTTCTTTTATATTCAGTTTTCTCATCTACTGAATAAAAAAACATTCAGTGCAGGGCAGCACCTGTGGCTCAAGGAGTCAGGTGCCGGCTTCATATGCCGGAGGTGGCGGGTTCAAACCCAGCCCTGGCCAAATACTAAAAAAGAGAGAGAGAGAGAGAGAAACATTCAGTGCAATAGCTTATAGGTAAGTAGGGAAGGTTGATTGTGGTTTCCACTAGGATCATGCAACTTTGATGTCTCAACATGACTTTATGAAATAATCATTCTGGGAATTCAAGGAAGGGATTTTCAGTTCTCTTTCTATAGTCCTTTCATTTCTTTTCCTGACAAAAGCCCCTTCTTGAACTTCCAGTCATTCCCCAACTTTGAGAATTAGAACCATGACTCCTATAAAGAAGACAGAATTCAGAGTCAGACAAACCTGGATGTAAATACTGACTCTGCCTCTTACCAGCTGCACGGCCTCATGTAAATCCCTCAGCATTTTATGTTCCTGAGCTTTGGGCACCTCAATTGCAGAATGAGATTCTTCATGCCTCTGCACACATCACCAAGCTCCAGAAAATGAATAGCCCACATCATAAATGCTATTGCTTGCCAGTAGTTCATCAGATAGCAGGGGAAATAGTCAACCATCTGTTTCTTTGATACACCATTTAGCAGTTTGCTGTCTTTCTATATTATTTGTAATTCACAACAATCTTGAGAGAGGTGTGCAGGATCTTGTCTTGTCAGCTTGTCTTAATTCCCACTTCACAGAAGAAGAAATTGAGCATCAGAGTAGTTAAGTTCAAGTCGATACTTTTTCTCTTAGGAGTTTTAGGAGTGAGCAGGACATGTCGATTTTATCTCTTATCTTTTGGACTAAAGGTTGTACTTAAAAGACAATAAATTATAGCTGCTTGTTTTCTACCATACCAGACATTAATCTGGCTCTGGCTTGTAGGCACACAATCTAAGTATTGTCCCTGGGGTATTCCAATGTAGTTCTCTGACTTTTGAGCAAGGAATTCAATGACACAGAGGAAATTGAGATGCTCCATCACGTGGCAGCAAGGCTCAGTGCTAGAACCTCAGGATCCAGGACTCTAGAGGTGGCAGCAGTGGGGATACAGTGGCCACATGCTATCAAGCACTTCCTGCTAAGGGACTTCAGCTGTGGCCTAACTCCTTGGGATACATGCATTTCCTAAGCTTTCTTCTCTGTTCTTCTATCACTTTTGCAAGCTCCCCAACATCTTTTCAATACAGATCGTCTGTTGCTTACATCCAGTAGCCCTGAGTGATATTTCCAAGGAAATACCCACAAGACATTCTGAGATGTTCTCTCTAATACACTTGGCCTCTGAGCAAGATTTACAGATAGACTGGTCTGCCTTGAGCTCTGTCCAAGCTCCAAAGTCTGGAAGGATTTGAGTCTCAAAGGCACTTGAGTTGCTTGCAGGGTAGAACCATAACAATGATGACAAGGACAGCTGGGCTCCTGTGCTCTGTGGACTCTGTCGACACTGTACATTCTACCACCATGTATAGGAACCCTTGATACACAACTCATGACAACCCAGTCTAGTAAGGAAATGTCTAAACGGGCACTATAAGAGGGTATTTTCAAAATGTCCTTGATGAATAGCTGCCACTAAGAAGAATGTGGGTGGGCATTGGCTCAGGACAAAAGAAAGTCAGATATTTATTAGAAAGCCTAATGAAGACTTTGTTTAAGAGTGTCTTTGTGCAGAGCAAACACTTTATGATTTCTATAATTTCAAAGTTGTCAGATAAGTCCTACTACTTATCAAAAGGAAAAGGCCCATAATACCTGCAATTAGGCTATGATGGAATCTTCCCAAACTATTAAAACTGACTTCCAGTGGGTCTCACGTGCACATTTCACACATTGAATTGCTTTCCAAGTGGTTCTTAAAATCACTGTTACCATCTTTATGTTGTTTATTTTACAGATGAGGAAACTAAAGCTCAAAGAGGTTAAGTGGCTTTCCTAGGGTCACACAGGTATTAAGTGGCAAAACTGGAGTTGAGCCCAGTTCTGCCTGGTTCCAAAAGCCACATTCTTTCCACTAACCCATGGTGCTGTTTTCCTTCCCAAGGCAATTGTCAAGATCCTTTGCCAAGAAGCACTAACAACTAATGTTCTACAGTGGAATGAACAGGAAGTCTCTAGGTGGCCGGGTGACATGGGGGAGTGGCTACCCATGAGATATGGGTGTGTAGGGATGGGCCAGGCTGTCAGAGAGGTCCGGTGATTTCTTACTTGGTTGTTTTTCTCAGGAAAAAGTCCTAGTGGGGTCATTAATCCAGGAAGGGTGAGGAAGAGAAAGAGGAGTAGGGTAGGGGTAGGCAAAGAGGGGGAAGAGAGAGGTTTTAGCTTCATTCCTATCCTGAATGGAGTTTGCAGGCCCTAAATCTGAAAGAACAGCTCCTGCATGGAAGCAGTAGGTGTCTCTGCAACAGGCCCCCAACACCAGCCCTCCTCAGATCTGTGAGGCTTTGCTGCAGTGCTCCGTCCTGGCAGCCTCTCTATTCTCCATCATTCTTGATTCTCTGTTGGAAAAGAACCTCTTTGGGGAGTAGGAAGAGGGAAGGACCTTTTTGAGGCTATATTAGGTAACACAGCTAGACATCATTTGGGATAGAAAGTAGAAAATAGAATAACATTTCTGCCTTGAACAGGGTGTCCTTGGAGATGATTTAATTAACATATGATTTGCTTCACTTCAGAGCCTTCTAAGGGCAAAGTCTACCTCCCACCAGCAGTCTAAGGAGAATGCCCAAAGCTACAGAGAATGTACAGCAGGATGGCCTGTTGGATGGGGGCCAGAGCTGTCCTGACAAAGGACTGAGCTCTCTGAAGGGACAGCCACACCCCACACTGACTGAGGAGTGACTATGACAAAAATATGGGGGACCTTTAAGGAAGAAAGGCTTGCCCCACTCTAGATATTCACTATAATGAAGGGAGTTTCCCCTGAACATAACTGGGTGCTTATCCCACCTCTGTTACTCCCAGGGGAGACTTAGTTACCTGGCTGGCAAAAAACAGCCACTTGTTTATGCTTCTTCAATGAATGGTGCCAATCTAAGAGCCCAAGAAGGAGATTTGACCTCTCTTCTTCCATCCATCTTTCCCTACATCCCTTTCCCCTTTTCCTGGAGAATGTGTGGCTTTGCGGATTCCAGTGTACCCTCATGTTCATCGTTCTGAGGTCAGTCTGGTAGCTGGGAAATCAACAAGCCTTTCTGGGCTCACTCCAAGTACTTGTTCCCATCACAAAGACAACCACTCGCCCTATTCATCTCATTCCTTTTTCTCAGTTCAGAATCAGAAGAGAAAGGGGAGATATTAATTGTGCTTCCTCAAAATCCAGGTACAAAAAAGTGACAGTTGTAATTATTAATATCACCATTGTTGTACTTCTGAGGCAAATTTATAATATAAACAGTGAAATCTGAGGATTTCCATCTCCATTGATTTAGTCAGAGATGTCCCAATGGGTTTGACTCATAATTAAGAAAGACACAAACCCTAACACCATAATTGCAAGGGTTTAAAGTCCAAAAGATCAAATTCTGACTGACTAGATACAAAAACTCAGGCCAGATATCTGTTGAATACAAGAATCTCATCTTATCTTAAAAGATAAAAAAGGACTCAGGGTGAAGGGATGGTCATCTATAAAACAAGCAAATGGAAGTCAGAAAAAAGCAGAAGTTGCAATCCTATTTGCAGATACAATAGGTTTAAACCAATAAAGATAAGGAAAGGTAAGTATGGACACTCTTATTTGTCAATGGAAACACTCAACATGAAGAGATTTCAACATTTAACATTTATGCACCCCACCAGAATACTCCTCAATTTCTAAAGCAAACCCTAACTGATATAAACAATTGTTATCTTCTAGCACTATAATAGTTGGAGATTTTAACACCCATTTAGCAGCTCTGGATAGATCCTCCAAGAAGAAACTAAACAAAGAAATAATGAACTTAAACTTGACCCTAGAGCAAAAGGATAACAGACATCTACAAAACATTTCATCCTAACAAAACTGAATATACATTCTTCTCATCAACCCATGGATCATCTCTCAAAATAGATCATATCTTAGGACACAAGTCTAACCTCAGAAAATTTAAAAAAATAGAAATTATTCCTTGTATCTTCTTGAACCATCATGGAATAAAAGTTGAACTCAACAGCAGTAGGAATCTTCATACTCCAACTAAGCCATGGAAAGGAAACAATCTTATGTTGAATGATAGCTGGGCCAAAGACAAAGGTAAGAAGTAAATCACCAAATTTTTAGAACAAAATGACAATGAAGACACAAATTATCAAAACCTGTGGGCTATTACAAAGGCAGTCCTAAAAGGGAAATTCATAGCATTGGAAGTCTTCATAAGGAAAACAGAAAGAAAGGAAGTTAACAACTTAAAGGATCATCTTAAGGAACTGGAAAAGGAAGAACATTCCAACTCCACATCCAGCAGAAGAAAAAAAATAACCAAAATTAGAGCATAATTAAAGGAAATTGAAAACAAAAGAATCATTCAGAAAATCAACAAAACAAAAAGTTGGTTTTTTAAGAAGATTAACAAAATTGATAAACCTTTGGCTAAGCTAACGAGAAACAGAAAAGTAAAATCTCTAATATCATCAATCAGAAATGATAAATGAGAAATAACAGACACCTCAGAAATTCAAAAAATCCTCTATGATTACTACAAAAAACTCTATTCTCAGAAATATGAAAATCTGAAAGAAATGGACCAATACCTGGAAGCACACCACTTTCCTATACTCAGCCAGAAAAATTTACAAATTTTGAATAGACCCATATCAAGCACTGAAATAGCATCAACTATACAAAATCTCCCTAAAAGGAAAAGTTCATGACCAGATAGCTTCACATCAGAATTCTACCAAACCTTTAAAGAGGAACCTATATTACATAACCTTTTCCAAAACATAGGAAAAGAAGGAATGCTTCCCAATACTTTCTATGAAGTAAATATCACCCTGATTCCCAAACCAGGAAAGGACCCAAGAAAGAAAGGACACTATAGACCAATATCATTAATGAATATTGATGCAAAACTACTCCATAAGATCCTGCAAACAGAATTCAACAACACATCAAAAATAATTATGCACCATGATTAAGTTGGTTTTATCCCAAGGTTACAAGGTTGGTTCAACATATGCAAATCTATAAATATAATACATCACATAAATGAAATAAAAAAGATTATATGATTCTCTCAATTGATGCAGAAAAAGCTTTTGATAGTATCTAGCATCCTTCCATTATCAGAACAGTTAAGAAAATAGACTTAAATGGGACATTTATTAAACTGATAGAGGCCATCTACAGTAAACCCACAGGCAATATCATATTGAATGGAGTAAAATTAAAAACATTGCCACTCTGATCTGGAACTAGACAAGGAACCAGACTGTCTCCACTGCTATTCAACATAGTAATGGAAGTCTTATCCATTACAATCAGGCAGGAGAAGGAGATCAAGGATACCCAGATGGTATCAAAGAAGATCAAACACTCGCTCTTTGCAGATGGCATGATCTTATATTTGAAAAACCCCATGGACTCAACTACAAAACTCTTAGAAGCAATCAAGGAACACACCAGTATCTCAGGATACAAAATCAATACTTACAAATCAGTATCTTTTATATATACCAAAAATAGTTAAGCTGAAAATATACTCAAGGACTCTATTCCTTTTATAGTAGTGCCAAAGAAGATGAAATATCAGGAAATTTACCTAACAAAGAACATGAAAGATCTTTGTAAAGAGAATTATGAAACTCTGAGAAAAGAAATAGCTGAAGATGTTAACAAATGGAAAAACATACCATGCTCATGGCTGGGAAGAATCAACATTGTTAAAATGGCCATACTACCCAAAGCAATCTACAGACTTAATGCAATCCTTATTGAGGCACCAATGTCATACTTTAAAGATCCTGAAAAAATAGTACTTCATTTTATATGGAATCAAAAAAATACCTTGAATAGCCTATACATTACTCAGAAATAAAAACAAATCAGGAGGCATCACATTACCAGACTTCAGGCTATACTATAAATCTATAGTGATCAAAACAGCATGGTACTGGCACAAAAATAGAGAGGTAGATATATGAAACAGAATAGAGAACCAAGAGATGAACCCAGCCACTTATCATCATTTGATCTTTGATAAGCCTATCAAAAGCATTAATTGGGGGAAAAAATCCCTATTTAACAAATGGTACTGGGTAAACTGGCTGGTGACCTGTAGAAGACTGAAACTGAACCCTCACCTTTCACCATTAACAAAAATTGATTCTCACTGAATAAAAGATTTAAACTTAAGACCAAAAAACTATTAAAATACTAGAAGAGAGTGCAGGGAAAATCCTTGAAGAAATTGGCCTGGGAGAATTTTTTATGAGGAGGAACACTCCGGCAATTCAAGCAACACCAAAAATATATTACTAGGATCTGAACAAACTAAAAAGCTTCTGCGTGGCCAAGAGCACAGTAAGTAAAGCAAGCAGACAGCCTTCAGAATGAGAGAAGGTACTTGCAGGTTATGTTTACTACAATGGTCTGGTAACTAGAATCCACAGAGAACTCAAACTAATCAATAAGAAAAGAACAAATAACCCCATTTCTGTGTGGGCAAGAGACTTGAATAGAAGGTTCTCCGAAGAAGACAGATGCATAGCCTACAAACATATGAAAAAATACTCATCATATTTAATCATCAGAGAAATGCAAATCAAAACTACTTTGAGGTATTATCTAACTCCAGCAAAATTAGCCCACATTACAAAATCTCCAAACTTCAGATGTTGGCATGGATGTGGAGAGAAGAGAATACTTCTACACATCTGGTGGGAATGCAACCTAATATGTCGTTTTTGGAAAGAAGTTTGGAGAATACTCAAGGAACTATAAAAGTAGACCTGCCATTTGATCCTGCAATTCCTCTACTGGTATCTTCTCAGATGATCAAAAATCATTTTACAACAAAGACATTTGCACTAGAATGCTTATTGCAGCCCAATTCATAATTGCCAAGTCATGGAAGCAGCCTAAGTGCCCATCGACCCATGAATGGATTAACAAATTGTGGTATATGTATGTATGCCATGGAATACTATGCAGTCATAAAAAAGGATGGAGACATCACATCTTTTATGTTTACCTATATGGAGCTGGAACATATTCTTCTTAGTAAAGTATCTCAAGAATGGAAGAAAAAGTATCCAATGTACTCAATATTATTATGAAACCAATATATAATCAACTATACTTTTCTATGAATGATAAAACAAAACTATAGTCCAGAAAGAAAGAGGGAAGAGGAGGGAGGCCAGGAAGCAGGAGGGTATTTGGTGGGACCTTATCCATTGTTCATAATACATGGTACATTTTAAAACTATTAAGAGTAGAGTATAAATGCCTTACCACAACAAATAAGTGAGTTGATAGTTATATTAACAAATTTGATGTAAGATTTCCATATTGTATATCAAATTAGCACATTGTACACCATAAATGTATTAATGTACACAGTTATGATTTAATAAAAAAAATATTTTTTAAGATCAAAGTCAAGTCACCATCCTAAAAGACTGAAATCCTATAAGCATAATACTGGAAAAATAATTTTTAAAAATTCTTTATACATTTTAAAAAGAGGATTTATTTGAGAAACATAGACAAACATAACAGAACACAGGCCAGTTTACACAATAAGATAGGCAATAATAACATGTATTTTTGCAAGCAGAAACACTCAGGTATACTAGCAACAGTAGCCTGGGTATAACAGCTATAAGCAGATGAATTTTTTTTTTTGGTAATTTTTTGGCTGGGGCTGGGTTTGAACCCACCACCTCCAGCATGTGGGGCCAGGGCCCTACTCCTTTGAGCCACAGGCACCACCCCAGATGAATCATATTTATAAGGCAATAGGTCAAAAGTAAATTGCACAAATGCATATCACTTGGGTTGGTAATTGTGCACACCCAGATTTATAATTAGTCATATGAAATACCCTGATGGACGACCTAAGTCTTTTGACAAGATTGATCAAAATCGAGATGGGGTCTCCATGCCTGTGGCTCAAGCAGCTAAGGCGCCAGCCACATACACCTGAGCTAGCGGGTTCAAATCCAGCCCAGGCCCACCAAACAACAATGACATCTATAACCAAAAAATAGCCAGGCATTGTGGCGGGTGCCTGTAGTCCCAGCTACTTGGGAGGCGGAAGCAGGAGAATCGCTTGAGCCCAGGAGTTGGAGGTTGCTATGATCTGTGATGCCATGGCACTCTACCCAGGGCAACAGCTTGAGGCTCTGTCTCAAAAAAAAAAAAAAGAAAAATTGAGATGGATCACTACCACATAAGACGTCACCCAAAGAACTGAGATCTTGAGAAATTTTATCTGGCACAAGCACAGATACATAAAAAGGACATCTCTTCAGTCATTGAGGAAGTTTCAACATTTTCACATACATACAAAGCCAATGTTGTGCACTTCTGTGGAGTCAAATTTACACCAAAAATGCATAGTACAAATTAGAACTCTCTGAAAACCTTTACATAATTCATTATCTCCATTATTGGAACTGAGGCAAAGATTAAATGCACAACATAGCAAAATATCAAAAATAATGCTGACAATTTAAAAAAGTGGGAGAAAAACTAAGAAGGAAAATTTGACATACAAGAAAGTATATTACAGGGAGAGATTACAGACAACTAGATGGAAGTCTTCCATAGGCATGGGCTGAATTTCACCATCATTAACTGTATTTTGAAGTCTTGCATCTAGACGAATCGCTCCATTTTTTATTTTGAGGCATGGATCTCCGTGGAGAATACTTTCTCATTCATTTTCTACATGGCTCTGTTTTTGAAATTCTTCTTTAATTTGCTATACACTGAAGTGGACATTCCCTATTAAATTTTCCCATCTTCCCCATTCTGCACGGACTCATATACAGATCCCGAATTTGGTGGAAACAATACTGGTGATTGAACAGCAACACCGTTATCTTCATGTCCTTGCACACATGGTTTTGAACTAGTTAGCAACTTCCCTCGCTTCTTCAGGCAAATGTGGCCATAATTCGTTAAAATCTCCCGGAATTTCATCAGCTAGAAGAAATGCCCATTCAAATGCACAAATGGCGTATTTTTGAACTAGTTTTCATCATTGCCACATCACGTGCCCAATTCACTCATCTAAGTTTTCCACAACATGCAAATAAAGGCAGTAATGAGGTAATACTGCCTGACACGATGAAACTGTCATATATATAACCAGAAGCACATGAATCCCTTCCTCCAGAATTCAGCTTTCAGGATTTCAACATTTGGGACTTCAATCTTTAGATGATTATGTTTTTCAGGATTAGGGATTTCAGGTGTTAGAGATTTTAGACTTGAGGGAATTTGATCTTTGAGGGCTGTGTCTCTGGGGAATATGATCAGCACTGGTCCCAAGACCACTGCAAACAGCCTCAAGATCATCAGCTGTCCTCCCACCCTAACTCCTTCCCCCTAAATACTCCATGCATCACTCCACACCCACATATCTTCCTGACTTAGCATATAAACTTTTCCTTCAGAAGCAGGCTACCAAGGTCACTTACAATACACAGAGAGGCTATCATAAATAATCTTGAAACCCTTATTGTCCCACTGTTTGGGGTGAGGGCCTTGTAAGGTCAGCTTTGCAAAAGCCTGCCAAGGGTCTATCAGGAGGAAAGGGCTTACCCAGGAGCCTGCCCAGGCCCTTGTAGACATTCCTATCCATAGAGGTCAAGGAATTGAAAACAATATAGTGTCACGGGGCATATGCAACTGTATGTCTGTGTGCACATAGTAAAGTACACATGTGTCTGCACAGCCCAAGTGTCTACATCTGTGACTGTGTCTCTGACAACCCCAGTGAGTCCACTTTCCAACTACAAATCAACTGTTGGGTTTTTATGAATTAGTAAAGAACCAGCAGGGATGCCTACAGCAAGGGCTTCAGGGGACAATCTGGGGGTAGGGGTGGAGGGCACTTAAGAGTGTGTTTGCACAACCCTTTACAAAGCATGAAGGAAGAGGTGATTGTACAAAGAGCAAGGGGTCCTCAGGGAGACTGCAGGAAACCTAAACCTCCCAAAGTTTCCCACTGCCACATTGGCCCCTGACCATGCTACAGCCTGAGAGATACTTTCCAAAGCCATCACACACTGTCACTCATGAGGTGTGCCTGCGTAAACGTGACCCCACCTTTCTTGCTTGCTCCTTGCTATTTGTCTGTCATTAACTCCTAACATTTTGTTTCTGTAAAACTTAGGGATGAGCTGCGCATAGTGATTCACACCTGTATTCCTGGCACTTTGGGAGTCAGAGGCAGGTGGATTGTTTGAACTCAGGAGTTTGAGATCAGCCTGAGCAAGAGTGAGATCCCATCTCTACTAAGCATAGAAAAACTAGCTTGGTGTTGTGGCAGGCACCTGTAGTCCCAGCTACTTGGGAGGCTGAGGCAAAAGAGGACACTTGAACCCAAGAGTTTGAAGTTGCTATGACCTATGATGATGCCATGGCACTCTACCCAGGAAGACAGAGTGAGACTCTGTCTGAAAAAATAAATAAATAAATAAATAAATAAAAGAAAAGGACTTGGGGGAAGTGAGATTTTCAAGAGTAAGGATGGGTCTTAATTAAGTCACCTCTGTAGCCCAGCACCCAGCAGAACCTGGCACAGTGTGGGTGCTCAGGAAACATTGGTTATAGAAGAGGGACATTTTGCTGTCTAGAGAATGCTGATCTTTTCCTAATTAACAGCACCTTGTTTGAAACTCTTTGCAATGGCTCTGCAGTGAATTGTCTGGTATGCCTCAAAAGCCTGGCTATACTATTGATATATAGAAGGGGCAAAAACTTACCGAGGTTTCTCCAACATGTCTGTCCCAAGAGAAAAGAAGGGGAAATTGTGTTTCATATAGAAGTTCCCAGACACACCCTAAAATCATTCCCTAACCCACTACCTTATGGAATTGCCATGTAGAGAGTCTCATACACTGGGTGTGAATCCAGGCTCTGCCACAGGGCGCTGCATCACTTCGGCAAGGTATTCCGCTCCCCTGAGCTTCAGATTTTTATCTGCAGTGATTTCTCTGTTCTTGCCGAACACCCTTCATTATATATTAAATAGGCCTGACCCATTTGTTTATTGTGTGAATTAAATGAGATATCATGAACACATGTAACTCAGGTCAAGCACATAGTAGGTGTGCAGGTAGAATTTGCCCTCTCTACAATTTTAATTCTAGATCAGGAAAATCTTTACTCAATTGCACCTTTTTATTTCAGAGGTGTAAGAAGGCTCCAGTGTCCCCCATTTTTTTAACTAGTACCACTCTGTGCCCCATCAAACTGTCCTTCCACTCCCATTTTTTCAATGACTTGGGACACTTATAAACCTCACTGAAACCAAGGATGAGATGAGAGAGAAGGCCCCAGAAACGGGCCTTGGGAAAGTCTGGACAATGGAGAAACACACTCCTGGTGAAAAATAGCCCATGCTCAGGTCTCCCTCTGGTTTTCTCAGCATCTCCACAATCCCCACCTTTTACAAGCGTCCCATTAACTAAACACATTTTCATGTCTTCTGGGTGCCCAATAGCTGAGGATACTGAGAGAAGCAAACTCCAGGCCCCTATTCTCAAGGATGGGGAAGCTATTGGCACTTCACAATTGACAGTTCAAAACAGCCGTGTTTTGAGATCTGGCTCCAGGCCAGACCCCAGACTTGGTGCCTATCATTTAATCCTTTTAATATTCCTGCTGTAAGAGGTCCTACATCCTACCTTTATAGGAGACACTGAGCCTCAAAGAGGTCAAGTAGCTTTCTCAAGGTCACACCGCTGGAGTAATGATAAACTTCCGGAGAAGCAATTTTATTTTTTGCCATCACATTTTTTCTTTTTTTTTATTTATTTAAAATTAGTATGTAGGTACAAATGCTTAGATTACATTGTTCTCACTTCCAAGGTTAAGTTCCAGTTGTAAAAGAGCCCCCCACCCAGGGGTTGTGTTATATACCTTGGCAATGTGCACATTACATAAGATCCTGCCTCATGCCCTTCCTCCTGCCAATCATACCCTTTCTCTTCCCTCCTTCCCCTGTCCCCATATTAGACTATATTTTGTTTTGTTGTTCATATGAGCATGTAATTGTTTATATGTTGGTTTCTTATTAGTATTGTATATGTTGGGTATTTATTTTTCCATTCTTGTGATACTTCACTAAGAAGGTATTTCAACTCCATCCAGGTAAATGTAAAAGATAAAAAGTCTCCATATTTTTTATGGCTTAGTAGTATTCCATGGTGTCTCTATGCCACAGTTTGTTGATCCATTCCTGGATTAATGGGCACGTAGGCTGCTTCCACAACTTGGCAATTATGAATTGAGCTGCAATAAACATTCTGGTGCAAATGTCTTTGTGGTAAAATGATTTTTGTTCTTCTGAGTAGATATCTAGTAATGGGATTACAGGATGAAATGCCATCACACTTTAGATGTTTGATTCATATTCTACACCCTTGCTTTTAATCTTTTTGCTAACCAGGTACTCCCAAACTACCGCAAGATATTTAAGAAATGTAATGGAGAAGTAATTTTATCTTGATCTTGCTGGAGGAGGACTAAAGAATTAAAATTGTCTTTTCATTTTCTGAAGACATAGGAGAAATTTTAACATAATTTCTATTTTTGTTTGTTCAATTGGGTTTGGTCCCCTTCTTTCCTTCCTTCCTCCCTTTCTTCCTTCCATTCTTTCTCTTTACTTCTTTATTAAAGAAAGACTTAAAGAGATGAGAAAACTACTCCATCTGAGAAGGGGACAGCTCATGTCTAGGAAGTCTTTAAAGAGAGGTGACCCACGCTAAGAAGTTGTGTGGCTTCCCTGAAATTGGGAAAGAAACAGTGGTTTGAAAGTCTCTGAGGGTAGAGACCTTTACCATCCAAAAGGGGAAGACGAGGGGTGGCCCTAGGGAGACCATGAGTCTACAGCTGTGGGAGTCTCTGCCAAGACCTCCTGGCCAGGCCTGGGACAGAGGAAGATGAGGGGCCTCCTGCCACACTGTACTTACAGACCATGAGTAATTATTTCTCTACAGTGGACCTGAGGCCTTGAGATCTGGCTAAATTACCTAATCACCAAGGTGTCCTTATGTTCTCAAGAAAAAAAATTCCTCGATCCCTCTCCCCTAAAAGAAAAAGGTATAACTAAGAAAAGAGCACTCGCCAGCCCTGGCAGGTGGAGAACCCAGCCAGATTTATTTGCTTTAGAAAAATAAAGAAAACGTCACACAGCTCACACCCAAGCGTCTAAGAGCAAATCCACACAGGTTCCAGCTGGTGCTGGGGATTTAATGCATCTCAGCCTCCCTCAAAAGAGCACAGGGCTTCTAGCCTCTGCCCCGTCAGGGAGCAACTCTTTCCCCTACTAAAACCATCCCTCTGGCTGGGTGTTCATGAAGCCACAGTGCAGCTGGCAAAAATGCAAAAATTAACTCAAACACGCCTGAAAGACGATCACAATAATTTATATTTCTCTACCGCCCTCCATCCCCCCACGAGCTTTCCAGATTTTATGGTCATGACTCACCTCCGCTACTGCTGTGGGGGAGCTCTGAGGGAGCAGGCTCACTTGCAGCTCACCACAGTTTAGGCAGACATTAAAAAAAAAAAAAAAACACACACACTCAGCTAATTACAAGCTAAACGCTCCCTGTCACGAGCAGGCCAGCTGACTTCATGCCTGGGCGGCAGAAATACAATAAAACTCCCAAGTTGGTCCTTACGTTTTTTAAAGTCAAATTGCTCAGCCATGATCTCACAGCCCTGCACCCCAGCCAGTGGCCCGGAGCCAGTCTTTGAAATATGACCTCAGACGGGGCTGGTGACGGAGTGGCTGTTTCTGGCGGGGTTCAACATAAGTCAGTTTTCCTATGAGGGCTCATCCTCCTCCAGCTGCCTGGGAAGGCCCAGGTGCCCTCCTCATCCTCCCCACCCGCAATTGCTTGCTCAATCCAATGGCCAGGCCACCTGACAGCCCCGTAGCAGCCCTGCACTTTCCTGGGGTCATCCACTCCTCCCTCAATGCCAATGGCATTTCTATCCATGCTAGAGACACTTGGCTCTTGGCCACACTTTTCTTGTGTAGCACTGCGCAACCCCATTCAATCAGCAAATGTCTATTTGGAAGCAGGAGAGCATAATGGCTAAGAATGCATGTGGCTTAAAAAATGATACGAATTTATATTCCACATCTCTTCGTTACCAGCTGCGTGAACTTGGGCAAGTAATTTAATCCAAGCCTTGTTTCCTGCCTTTGTAAAGAGGAAGAAAATGGCACTTACCCCACCCAGGGCTTCATGTAAAGATTGATGCACAACAGGATGGGGATGGCAACAAATTGTCGATTACACCTGCCAGCGACAAGGACTGTGTCTGGATGGGTTGGACACCCACGTAAGAATCCTTCACATTTGAGAGGAGTGCTCCAGTTGGGCAGTTCGTGTGATCCACTGTTTCTGAAGGTTCCAGGCTTTGGGATCTTGGAATTGCTTTGGAAGGCAAACTGGTGATTCTTTCCCATCTGTGAACAGCCAAAGATTTCAGGAAGCTAATGTCAGAAAGAGGAAAAGGTCTTAACATCAGCTTCTCCTCTCAAACTGTATTAATGTTCCTTTGAGATTTAATATGGAGAGTTCTGCAACTCAGCTTCCCAGATTCTCCCAGTTCAGCCTGCCTTGATTTACACGTGCTCATGTGGTTGCCTGACATGGAAGACTGACTGACCACCAGGCTCATAACCAGGACTCTTGATTTGAGTCCCAGCTCTGCCCTTTCTAGCTGTGTGATCCTCAGGAAATCACTTGCCCTGTCTGAGCCCTGTTTTCTTGATCTGTCTACAAATTGATCAGTCTATCACCCGTGCTCAAGGTGAAGACCAAATGGAAGAAAACAATACACCATGTAACTGACACTAAGTAAGAGAAATAAGCTAGACAGTAGTGGGCACTCCCCTGCAGAGAAATCACCACCTGCCTCTGAGTATCTCAATTTAAATCTACAATCATTGTGCCAGGCATTGAACTCAAGACCCCCAAAGCAAAGATTTTAGGGCTCTCCCCCCAAGAATCTGTCAGACAGGATAAAAACTTATCTCAGATGCCAATTGAGTTCCCCCAAGCCACCATGCAAAAAAATGACACTCTTCACCTTTTATGGGAAACAGACCCTCTTCTAATCCCTGCAGGTAGCTGACAGGGGAGCTCCTCATGCCTCTTTGGTTCACCCACTTCTGGGTCACCTGGGACACCACGGATCCATAAAGTACCTTCCATGGTTCCACAGATAGGCCTCTTGCCTCAATAACATCATATTTACTGAAGATTTGGAGAATCCCAGGAAGAAAAACATTGTGCAGGACATACTGTGTTCCTCCATCTCCCTGGGTACCCCTCCCGGTCCCCGCAGTGCGACCACGGTCATCCCCTGTGTTACATCAAGTGTCCCACCTGAGAAAGAGAAAAGCAAAGGTGAATCTGGGGTTTCAAGCCTCTATAAGGAGTGAAATAGGGACATGGGAAACGTCAGTTTGAGGAGAGAAAGATGAATCCCAGCCTGTGACAGCAGGAAGGCTGGAGAGAGCCCTTCTCCTGCCATCTGCCTGTGCTGGCTCCTGAAATCTTGTGCTCAGGACCTTGAGAAAGCCCAAAACTGATGGCCAAGGCTGCCACGAAGCTAGCCAGGTGGCCAGAACCTTGGGTCCCACCTTCCTTGTAGATCCGATGAGGCTGGTCACACATTTGATGCTAATGACTGTGACCCATCACCCTCCCGTCGGAGGACAGATCCTCTTATTCTGTCCTCCACAATCCTTTCAAATGGGCCTTCTCACCCTCCCTGTCTTGCCCAGAAGGGAACTGAGGCTATGACACTCGAGGCTCACCGTAGGTCACACACCAGCAAGTCAACCGAATCTCAAACACAGGCCCTCGGAGACCACACCTGCTCCACCACATGGGAATCATGCAATGAGTGAAGTTCAAGGCAAAGGGCATTAGACCTAAAGCTGGCGCAGAGGGGGAAAGCCTGAGTATAATTGCTGTCCAGAAATCAACAAATTTGTGCTGATGTCCTATGATGGGTGAGACGCTGGATCAGGTGCCTCAGAGGAAGCAAAGAGATGTCAGCTGAGACCTCTGCCCTACAGCACTGGCACCCTTGCAGGGCAGACAGGACTCACAGCCTAACAAACCAACAAGCCCCGGCACGGCCAGCACATGGTTCTCTTACTTCATCTTCTTCGTGGCACTTACCGCTGGCTTCATCCTTCCTAATCAGCTGTTTATCGGGTATCCTTCCCCACTGGCAGTGAATGAGAGCAGCTACATGCTAGTCATTCCCCGTGTCTGCAAAAGCGGCTGGCCCCGACTAGGCACTTGGTAAATATTTGTTGAACGAGAGCCAAGAAGTTGGGCCAGGCAGGAAAGCAGAAGAGAAGCCGACAGAAGCAAAAGGCAGCTGTTGGCTCAGAGAGAGGAGAGTGTGAAGGACTTGGCAGCTAGAAGCAAGATGAGCAGAGTGGCAGACGTGGGTAAGGCAGGAGGACAACGCCGCCTCCCTCGCCTCTTCCCCACCCAGCCCTAACACACCTGTGCTCCACCCCCTCTCATCCACCCTACCCCAGCCCCAAAGGGAAGAAAAGCTTATGACAGATGAGGTGGAGCGCACTGGGCCTGCCTGTAAGGGCAGGAAGAAACAGTGGGGGTCTCTTCTGCATCTCACTTCCTTCCCTAGTTGCAGAGAACTCACGTGCGCTCCCCTCTGCCTCTAGGCAGACTACTGGCTCTTCTTAAGGACCTGGAGCCCAGCTCCCTTCAGAGAAGGTCATGTTTGTCTTCCCTCCTCCTCGGCCCTCTCCCTCCCACATTCATTCTCAGTCTTGCCAATGGGTAGTGACACAAACCTGCCACTCTCCCACCATAGCAGCTCCAGCAAGCCTGGCTCAAGTGGTCTAGACCAACACCCCCAACCATTTAGGCACTGAGAATTGGTTTTATGGAAGATAATTTTTCACAGACCAGGGTAGGGAGAGGTTGGTTTGGGGATAACTCAAGTGCATTACATTTTATTGTGGACTTTATTTCTATTATTATTACATTATGATACATAATGAAATAATTATACAGCTCACCATAATGCAGAAATCAGTGGGAGCCCTAAGCTTGTTTTCTGGCAAACAGATGATCCCAGCATTAGCATCATTGCCTCAGATCATCGGGCATTAGACTCTCATAAAAAGCACACCACCTAGATTCATCATGTGCCAGTGTACAGGAGGGCTCATGCTCTTAGGAGACTCTAATGCCACCGCCGGTCTGAGATGAGAGCGAGCTCAGGCAGTTGATGCAAGCAATCAGGAGGGGCTGTTCGCTCATTCACCCACTGCAGTGGGCCAATACCAGTCTGGGACCTGGGGGTTGGGGACCACAGGTCTAGACCATTCCAGCACTGGGTGTACATCTTCCACTATCATCTCTTCTGCTTCTCTCAGAGCTTCGGATCTTTCCTCACCCTGTATGGAAAAGCCCACAATTCAGGTTTGGACACTGGTGGGGCATTGGAGTCTGCTTTAGATCTGGTCGCCTGGAAGCAGAGCCCGAGACAAGGATTCTGGTATGTGCAACTTATTGAAAGCAGGCCAGGAAAGGGAAGAACTGAGCCCCAGTGTGGTCTCAGCTAGGGTCCAACTTACGTCTGATCCCACAAGGAGCTCTGGGGTGTAGACTGTGCCACAGAGTTGATCGCACATTGAAACAGGGGATATCCTTCTGTATCCCCTATCGGTTAGTCATGGGATTCAGGCTGCCGGAACACTAGGGAGGAAACCTATTCTCCTCAGTGCAATGACTCCTGTGGGTGAAGGAAAATCTCCAGAGAAGGGGGAAGCTGAGTCCTTAGCAGGTTAACACCTGGTGCACCTGGAGTGTGGATGTACCAGCCCAGTAACAAGGTCTGGGGGTATCACGAAATTCTTTACAGACACCGTAAGGGCTACTGAGCTTAAGAAAGGAAATCTAAAAAAAAAAAAAAGAAAGAAAGAAAGGAAATCTCCTTTGTATGAATGTGTAGGTGATTATTTATTGTTTTCACAATAGTATTGAGTACATTGGATAATTTTTTTTTCCATTCTTGAGATACTTTACTAAAAAGAATATGTTTCAGTTCCATCTGGGTAAACATAAAAGATGTAAAGTCTCCATCCTTTTTTATGGCTGCATAGTATTCCGTGGTATACATGTACCACAATTTGTTAATCCATTCTTGGGTTGATGGGCATTTGGGTTGTTTCATGACTTGGCAATTATGAATTTGGCTGCAGTAAATATTCTGGTGCAAATATCTTTGTTGTAAAATGATTTGTGATCATCTGGGTAGATATCTAGTAGAATTACAGGATCAAATGGTAGTTATACTTTTAGTTCCTTGAGAATTCTCCACACTTCTTTCCAAAAAGGCCAAATATAATCACCTACCCATTCATACGAATGGTAAAACACAACTATAGTACAGAAAGAAGAAGGGAAGAAGAGAGAGAGGGAAGACAATGGGGGAGGACCTCACCCTTTGTGCACAACGCAATGGTATATTTCAAATCTATTAAGAGTAGAGTATAAATGTCTGACCACAACGAATAAGTAAATGCGGTGATGATTATGTTAATCAGTTTGACGTAAGCATTCCATATCATATATCAGATCAGGACACTGTACCCCATAAATGTACACAGTGATGATTAAAACATACATACATACATACATACATACATACATAAATGAAAGGAAATCTCCATGGGTTAGAGCCTAGATCCACTGAAGTTTCAGGTTTCAACTAATAAGTCAATGTTGCTTTGCCTTGTTTTGATGTCCACAGACACCTCTCCTTGAAGAGATTTGAATGCATATGAACCTTGGCCTAACTCTTAGTCTCGTCCCCATTCAATCTCTGCCTTTTGACATCACTTCCCTGAGACAAAATCCAAAAAATGACAAAAGGACATCGTGTTTTCCACTGTCCATGAAACCAATTTTCATCAGGCTCATGTAAAAATGGTCTGCACCAAACAGGCATCTTTCTGGAGGCCCCTTTCAGAACAGTCTTCTATGCACAGGGGCATGTAGAGACCTGGATAACAATGAAAAAAGAGTACCAAAAGTTTTCATCTGGGGAGGTTGATTTTTTAAGTGAAACATTCTCAACCTTTTCACTAAATTCCATAAATTGCTAATGCCCCATTCAAAAAAAAAAAAAAAAAAAAAACCTGTGGAGAGCTAGCACATATTTCTGTCCCCAATCTGCTGCTTCAGCCACCCTGTCAGGTCACATTGGACAAAATAAGGAAAAAAAGAAATACAGCATCTTTGAAAAGAAAGCTGAGAAGGTGAGGGGGGCCTGGGAAAGAGGGTGGAGGTAAGGGAAAGAAACTGGGGAAAACTGCAAGTGACAGGAGGCTCCAATGAAAGAGATTAAGATGACAGAAGTCAGTGCAAGGGAGGGGAGGACAGGGAAGGAGAGGAGAGGCCCAGGTGGCAGCACCGTGAGTGTGAAGCGAATATGCGGAGAAGGGAAGGGTCCTCGCTGGGAAGTAACGATGCTGCTCCAAGGTTTCAATAATAAATCACACGATGTTAAGGACAAGGGGGGGAAATGAGGTCTCAAGAGCTCTGTTTTGTGTTTAGTGCCCAGTGGCAAGATGGATGGCTGGAAAAGTGGTGGCCAGATGCACAGGAGAAGGGGACATTTCCACCAGGAGGTGGAGCTGAGCCACAGCCTCCGTGGGCCGTCCTCAGCCCTGATCTGCAGATTTCTCTCTCTGGCAGAGATGGGTTTACGCTACCCCTTGGGGAAGTGCTCCTCGGGCTAGTTGTGTTTAGGCTGCTGGTTACCTAGAAGGCCTTCGGACCCTCAAGGATACTGGCCAATCTAGAATGCATGTCAGAGACCAAGTGAAAAAGATGGTTGTGCCCGTGTAGACAGAGCAGGACACCTTGCTCTTGCCCCCAGCAGACTCTGGGCTCCTAGCAGAAGAACCAGCTCTGGGGTCCACCTGCTGGGACACTTCTTGGCCTGGCCTGGTCTCGCAGCACAGAACATTCCAGGGAAAATCCCTCTAGCTAGATGGGCTGACAGGAAATCCAGGCCAGGCTTCTAAACCCATTATCCCAAACTCATCCACTCATTCATTTACTTCGTTCATTCATTCAGTGAACAGAGCAGAGTCTGCTGCATAATTCCACCTCTGGAGTCTGTGTGTGTTTCATAGCTACCATTTCCTAGCTACGTGTCCTCAGACAAGTTACACGATGTTTCTGACTCATCTGTGTTCTCTTCTGTTGCAGAGAGATAATAATAAAATTATCTGTGTGTTGTTGTGAAGATTAAATGAGATAGGATATTCTGCCCAGAATCTGAGTGGGGTAAATACTTCATAAATTACCATATATACTCGAGCATAAGGCGAGTTTTTGTGCCAAAAATTTGTGCTGAAAAACCCAAACTCAGCTTATACTCGGGTCATACAGGTTATTTGATTCGGTGCACTTGCACCTAATCAAATGCACATAGTCTCCAGTCGTCTTCTGTCCTCTGCTTGAGGGGACGGTGCTTCAGCTCAGTCCACAAGTCGCAGCTGCGCTGAAGAGGTAGGCGGCTGAACTGAACTGTATTCCACTGAACTATTTAACCCACAATATTTAATGGCACATTAAATTAATCCAGTTTTGAAGGATTTTAAACTTTGTGATTTAGCATGATTACCTGTTAAGCTACGGTTT
>CAUYPK010080749.1:0-18366 GCA_963574355.1 Loris lydekkerianus
GTCCCTCCTCAGAAGCAGCATAACAAAATCCAAACTTGGCAAAGAGCCACAGTATACAAAATAATGATAAGAGGCAAAGAGCCGAAATTCATTTTGGCCGGGAGCTGCATGCGGCTCTAGCCGCGTGTTCGCCACCCCTGCCTTATATGTTCTGAGCAATATAATATCCCATAATGCCATAATATCTAGGGACTTTAACACCCCTCTAGCAGAACTGGACATGTCCTCTAAACAGAAACTAAACAAAGATACAGGGACTTAAATGCAACCCTAGAACAAACGAGCTTAATAGACATATACAGAGCATATTATCCCAAAGCTAAACAATATACATTCTTCTCATCAGCCCATGGAACATACTCCAAAATAAATCATAAGAATCAAACCTCAACAGAATTAAAAGAATTGGAATTATACCTTATATCTTCTCTGATCACAAGGCAATAAAAGCAGAACTCAACTCCAACAAAAAATTTCATCCCCACACAAAGTCATTGAAATTATGAAACCTTATGCTGAATGACAGCTGGGTCAAGGGAGAGATAAAGGAGGACATTATTAAATTCCTTGAACATAACAGCATTGAAGTTACAGTTACCAAAACCTGTGGAATACTGGCTGCAAAGTAGTCCTAAGAGGGAAATTTATCACAGTATATTCCTACATTGAAAAAGCAGAAAGAGAGCACATCAACAACCTAATGAATTATCTTAAGGAAATGGAAAAGGAAGAGCAATTCAATCCCAAATGTAGTGGAAGAAAAGAAATAACCAAAATTAAATTAAAAATAATGAAAATTTAAAACAAAAGAATCTTCAGAAAATTAATCAAATAAAAAGTTCTTCAAAAACATAAATAAAATTGATAAAACTTTGGCCACATTAACTGGAAACAGAAAAGTAAAATCTCTAATAACCTCAATCAGAAATAAAAAAGGGTAAATAACAATGATATTACAGAGTTACAAGAGATTATCTCTAACTATTACAAAAAACTCTATGCCCAGAAATTGAATAATGTGGAGGAAATGGACCAATATCTGGAATCACACCATCTTCATACCAGACTTAACCAGGAAAAAATAGATGTCTTCAACAGACCAATTTCAAGCACTGAGATCGAAGAAACAATAAAAAGCTTCAACAATAAGAAGCCCTAGACCAGATTACTTCACACCAGAATTTTAACAAACTTTCAAAGCTTGTTACTGACACTGCAAAACCCACTGCAAAACATTGAGAAGAAAGAAACATTCCCCAATACATTTTATGAAGCAAACATCACCCTGATACCAAAATCAGAAAAAGAACCAACTAAATAGAAGAACTACAGACCAATTTCACTGATGAATACTGATACAAAAATGCTCAATAAAATCTTAGCCATTAGATTATAGCTACATATTTAAAAAAACTACACATCACAATCAAATAGTTTTCATTCCAGGGATGCAAGGCTGGTTTAACATACACAAGTCCATAAATAAAAGTCACTATAGCAAAAGAAGCAAAAATAAAGACCATATGGATAGATGCAATAGATGGGAAAAAATCATTTGACAAAATTTAGCATCCTTTTCTAATAAGAACATTAAGAAAATAGGCATAGATGGCAATCTTAAGCTGATTGAAGCCATATATGACAAACCCACAGCTAACATCATACTAAAACTGAAAGTTTTCCATGTAGAATGGGAACCAGACAAGGATGTTCTCTATCACCACTACTATTCAACATAGTTCTAGAAGTTCTAGTCAAAGTAATCATGTAAGAGAAAGATATCAAGGGCATCCAAAAGGGAACAGAGGAGGTCAAACTCTTGCCAATTATATGATCTTATACTTAGAGGACTCGAGAGACTCAACCACAAGACTCCTGTAAGTGATCAAGAAATACAGTAATGTCTCAGGGTATAAAATCAGTGTCCACAAATCAGTAGCCTTTGTATATGCCAATAACAGCCAAGTTGAGAAGTTAATCAAAGATATAATTTCCTTCACAGGAGCTTCAAAGAAAAGGAAATACTTAGGGATACATCTAACAAAAGAGGTAAAGGACCTCTACAAAGAGAATTATAAAACCCTAAGAAAAGAAATAGCAGAAGACATTAATAAATGGAAGAACATACCATGCTCCTGACTGGTAAGAACCAACATTGTTAAAATACTTATACTACCCAAAGCAATCTACAGACTTAATGCGATCCTTGTTAAAAATATCAACATTGTGTTTTGAAGAACTGGAAAAATAGTGCTTCATTTTGTATGGAACCAGAAAGAAAACCATATAGCCAAAGCAATTCTTTGTAAGAAGAGCAATGCCAGAGGCATCACTCTATCAGACTTTAGATTATCTTACAAGTCCATAGTGATTAAAACAGCATGGTATTGGCATAAAAATAGAGATATAGACATGTGGAAATGAAACCAGTCTCTTATAGCCATCTGATCTTTGACAAACAAAAACAAAAGCATACACTGGGGAAAAGAATCCCTATTCAACAAATGTTCCTGAGAGAACTGGGTGACCACATGTGAAAGACTGAAAATGGACCTGCTCCTTTCTCCACTTACAAAAATTGACTTGAGACGGATAAAAGATCTAAATATAAGACATGAAATGATAAAGGTGTAGGAAAAGAACAAAGTGTGGGAAAAACTCTTGAGGATGTTGGCTTGGGGAAAGAGTTTATGATGAAGACATCAGTGGCAATTGCAACAACAACAAAAATAAACAAATAGCACTTAAAGTGAAAAGCTTCTGCACAGCTAAGGACACAACAATGAAAGCAAATAGACAACCTTCACAATGGGAAAAAAACATTTGCATGTTATGAATCTGACAAAGGCTTGATAACCAGGATCTACAGAGAAGGCAAATTAATTAAAAAAAAAAAAAAAAAAGAGTAAGTAATCCTGTCTATCACTAGGTAAGAAACATGAATAGAATCTTCTCTGAGGAAGACAGAAGAATGTCTAACATATGAAAAAATGCACATCATCCCTAATCATCAGAGAAATTTTTTTTTTTATGTAAAGTGATGGATATGTTCATTAACTTTATTTAATCATTTACCATGTATACACAAATAAAAACATTACATTGTATACCATAAATAGATATGTATAATTTTTATTTATCAATTATCCCTTAATAAAACTAGAAAAAATAAATTTCAAAAATTTTAAGGAAAAAAATGGTTATTTTCTGTGACACAAAACTTCTCATGCTGTGATAAATGTAGTTTTGTTAAGTTATTATTCTTTCCATGGCAAAATATCACTTTGTCTTTAGCTGAAGCAAGTGGCCAGAGAAAAGATAAAGCCATTGAAAACTGATTTTGATTTATTGGAAATAAGTGATTCCATAGCACAAGAAAACTGGAATGTTAATCAAAACCACCCTGAAATATCACCTAACCTCAGTGAGAACAGCCCACATTACAAAGTCTCAAAGTTGCAGATACTGGCACGGATGTGGAGAGAGGGGAACACGTTTACACTATTGGTAGGACTGCAAACTAATACAGCCTCTGTGGAAAAAAGTATGGAGAATCCTCAAAGAACTCAAATTCCACCTCCCATTTGATCCCTGCAATCCCACTACTAAACAGCTACCAGGAAGAAAAAAAAATCATTCTATCATAAAGACATATGCACTAAATTGTTTATCACAGCTCAATTTACAATCACCAAGATGTGGAAAAACCTAAATGCCCATCATCTCAGTAATGCATTAACAAATTGTGGTATATGTATATCATGGACTACTCTTCAGCCATAAAAACATGGAGAATTTGAGGTGTCGCCTGTGGCTCAAGGAGTAGGGTGCTGGCTCCATATTCTGAGACTGGCGGGTTCAAACCTGGCCCTGACCAAACAGCAGCAACAACAACAACGACAAAAAAAAAAAAAAAAAAAAAATGGAGACTTTGTATATTTGTATTAACCTGGATGGAGTTGAAACACGTTCTTCTTAGTAAAGTGTCACAAGAATGCAAAATAAAATGTCCAATGTGCTCAATACTAACATGAAGCCAGTAGATGATCTAATACACACCCTCATAAGAGACAAACTCAATTCAATTCAAGTCGGGGGGAAGGGGAAGGAAGAACGGGGAGAGGGGATTGGTGTCCTCCCACTTAAATGGGTACAATGTAAAAGTATATGGGACCCCTTTTGGGTGCAGGACACAAGTACAACTACAACCACTACCTAACACATGCAAATATTGTAACCTAGCTGTTTGTACCCTCACATTAACCTGACATGCAAAAAAAATTTTTAAATAAAAAAGTAAAAAGCCAACTGATACCCGTTCAGACGGGAGTGTTGGGGAGGAGAAAACACTGAGCAGAATTTGTTGCCCTATGCTCTTGTCCTCCATCCATATGATACAGGTCTAATAAGGAGACAGACCCACTGGGGATATTTTAATCAGGGCAAGCTTTGCGGACAAGTGACCAATGTACTGGCATAGGGGCCCATGGTCAGGAGGGCCCCACACTTGGAGGTTAGTGCTCTGTGGCCTTTGTATTAAAGTTAAAATTATTAATCATTTTACCCTTGAATTTGTGTTTTGTAAATGACATCTTCAGATTTGTGCCAGTATCCGCAACTTTGTAGTATGGGCTATTCTCACTGGCGTTAGGTGATACCTCAGGGTGGTTTTGATTTGCATTTCTCTGATGATTAGGGATGATGAGCAGTTTTGCATATGTTAGCCATTCATCTGTCTTCCTCAGAGAAGTTTCTAATCATGTCTCTTACCTAGTGATAGATAGGATTACTTACTCTTTGTTTGCTGATAGTGGGATAGTGGAGTACATTCCAAGCACATGGCCCCACATCCTTGTCACCCCCCTATATGGGGCTCTCAGCCACCCATTCCTCCACACTTCGGCTTCTCTCTCCCCACCCCTTTCCAGTGATGTCTGCCAATCCCAGCACAGACATGGGTATCGTGGCAGGAGGATCCGGATCAGGTGTGTACACGCCATGGCTCCATGGAGTGTGGCATGGTAGCAGTCCTCCTGCCCCTGGGCTGGTACACCACAACCTTTCTGTGATGGTTATCCAGAGGCCCTGTCTGTGTAGGGCTCACCCCATCTATGTTACCCATTTCCATCTTGATACCCGGTGGGTCCCAGTGCTGAGGTGTAAAGATCCTTGAGTGACACCTACTTACTTTGGGTCTAGTGGCAGGCTCACAAGAAAAGGTGTCACTTGGTTTGACTTCCCCAGACTCCACCTCTGGCTGGTGTGTGCAACATCAGTTCAGCAGCCATTAAGTCGGGGAGCCCAGTAGCCATAGGCTCAACCTTCTGCACTGCTGGGCAGGTCCTGGGCTCCGGTGAGTATTACCAGACCTGAAATCTCTCACTTAGCCAAGCTATGTGCCTCAAGTTACCTCCTCTTCCTTTTTCTAGCCTTACTGAGCTTCATATAAATTTGTCCCTTTTAGCCAGCCACAGCCAGACACCTTGGAATGAGCCACAAAATAAAAATTCTATAACGTTAGAGATTCCACATGTGAGTTAAATGCTGTGATACTTAAAATTAAACCTGGCGATGCACAACATAAAGATGAATGTTAAAATTCATGCTAATGTTCTAAATTTAAACTTTTATTTGGGGGATTTAAATTTTTATTTTTTAAATCTAAAATTCTATTTTTTATTTAGAATGACATTAAATATCAAATAAAGAACACCATGATAAATTGAAAGACTGCAGAAATTTACATAGGTACCTTTAATGAAGTTTTTACCATGCTTTGGAACAAGAGAACCTGTTTATGTAGCTGGCCCTGATTTTAATAGAAAGAATTTAATATAAAGAATTGTTACCTATGTATTACAGAACAGAAGAGGAAAAAAAAAAAAAAAAGGAAAGGAAAAAAATATTACAGTGGTAGCAACTTCAGGAAACAGCTACCATCTTGAGGGAAGGAGTAGAGGCAATTACAATCTAGCAGGTTGGAAGAGAAACCCCAGAACTAAAATTTAGACCTCTAAGAAGGCTCCACCAGTGCTGGACAGCTCAGTAGAACTTTCTGCAATGATGGTTATGTTCTTCTGGTGCTTAATGACCAACATACCATCTCAGAACCATTGTTGTCTATGACTCTAGAATGTTTTATTATTTTTTCCTAAAAAATTATTTACATTTCCGAATTTTTATTTGTAGTTTTTCCTTTTAGAAAAATATTTTATTGAGGTAAAATATACATATATAATTTACTATTCTTAACCATGTTTAAGTGTATGGATCGGTACTCACAAATAAAATTATATTCCCTTTCCCCTGGTTTGCCCTCTTCCTGGAATATTTTAGGTAATATTCTATTGCCTTCTCTAGACCTTCTGTGCCAGACTCATCTCCAACTTTGAGTCTCCTATCTCAGACTGTGCTTGACTCTAATTGCAATCTAATACCTTCCTCATTGCTTAGATTCTCTCTGTTCAGTCTCCAGGTTGTGATGAGGTGTGGAAAATAAAGAAAACAGAGCAGAAATAAGACAAAATCAAAACAACTAAAACATGGCTCGGTGCCCGTCGCTCAGTGGTTAGGGTGCCGGCCAATACACGGAGGCAGGCGGGTTTGGACCTGACCCAGGCCAGTGAAACAACAATGACAACTGCAACAATAACAACAAAAACAACAAAATAGCCAGGCATTGTGGCAGAGTCTGTAGTCCTAGCTACTTGCGGGGGGGAGAACTCTCTCTGAGGCAAGAGAATTGCTTAAGCCTAAGAGTTTGAGGTTAATGTGAGCTGTGATGACATGGCACTCTATCAAGGGTGACATAGTGAAACTCTGTCTCAAAAAAAAACAAACAAACAAAAAAACTAAAACATGAATGAAAGTCCTAAATGTGAATATGAGGAAAAGTAGGAAAGGGGAGCTTAGCCTGCACTGTGTAAAGTTCCTGTAGCTAACAGATTTTCCTTATTTCATACTTACAAATATAGTTTCTTTAATTTTTAATTATAATTGCATTTTAAGGTTTGAATATTATTACTGCTATAACCCACACAGCAAACTAGAAATTCCTTGGGAAAGTCTTTTTTTTTTTTTTTAATTTCAGATTAATATAAGGGTACATGCAATTAGGTTACATTGTTTGCATTTGTAAGGTAAAGTCCAGGTTGTAATTCTGTCCTTCTCCTAGAAAGTGTGCCATACACCTGGGAATTCTTAAGCAGTTGAAAACCTGCCCCAGATATTATACCAATATGGGTCTAAGATATTGATAAGCTATATTTCCTACAATCATGGAACTTGCAATCTGGTAAGAAATTTGAAAATACAAATATAAAGGATTTAAATGACAGACTCAACACTCTATTTGAGACCAGAACCATATTTTCAGTGGCTTTGCCAACTCACAGATTCCAACCTAGACACTTGGTGGGGGGAGCATGAAGGGTTAAAAACCGGAACTGAGGATGTGCCTCAGTTTGTCCTATTGTCTTTGAAGAATAATTCATTCCAAGTTTCTTGCACCTGGCATTTTAACTTTAAACTTGAACTTCATCAGCACTTGCTTATTAAGAACCTGTGGGGTTATACTCATTTCAAGCTAATTCTTCCTTATGGTGTCAGTTCTTCTCTGAAATATATACCACTTCCTATCTTCAAAAGTCAACTCTGTGTAGTCACATTACCCTCCTTTTCCAAAATGTGTCACAGCACATGCTGCATCTCAAATGGTTAAATTAAACCCTGTTTCACGTGTCAGACTGGAGAAGATAAGACAGTGCTCACGGAGGAAAAAAATTACCCCATCGAACTGCATGTGCAGCTTTTGTTGGTGTTTGTGGGGGCTGCACAAACATTAGAGATGAATCTAAGCCATGCCATTTCATCAGAAATTCGCTGTATTCTAATACAGAAATTCTACCTAGAGTCAAACATAATAATCAATTTTTCAGTGTGTTTTCTCTCAAAAGAATTTTTGCAAAATAATATTTCATTATACCTTATTATTTCTGAAGATCTTATATAAATTAAATCTAGGGTTATAAGTGAGATATCAATTAACATAAGAATCAATTTAATGGTAATTTAAAGAGCTAACTGTTATAATTTTTGCATAATGATGTGGCCTCTGGGCTTGAAGTCCTAATCATGTCTAATTAATTTAAAGGATGTTACTTTTTATTATCATTGAAATTTCTGACAGGTGATAAAACATTTAGGGTTACCGTTACAAACTTTTTACATCAGCTGTACTGTAAGTTGACAAGCCATAGATCATCCCTCTGAAATAGCTACTTAGGAGAAAAAGAAACCAACTACATTTTTAAAGTTGTAACACAGAACTGCTATTTTACCACAAAAAAATCAAGCAATTCCATTCACTAAAGTAATAAAAAAGTTTGACGTTTTATTTTCATGATCTCAATAGCTATAATCAACCTTCACTGGAAATAATCAGTTTCAATGTCACAACATAATCTTCATAAACTTGAGTTTATATAGTACCTATATTTCCAGAAACATTAATATACTTTCCATTGTCAATTAATAAACGCTTGATCTTTTGAGGCTCAGATAGCAAATAAATCTAGCTGCAAGAGGAATTAGCTAAAGGGCCTGTCACTTCCTTAAAATAGAACATTAAAATATCTACCATTAAGAGCATTCTCAGAAACATAAAATAATGTGAAGAAAATTATTCTCTGGAGAGTGTAGATTCTATGCCTGTTGAAAAACCAAACCCAAGCATAGAAAGCAAAATAATGAGTCTAAGGCAGATACAGGGTAACATGCATTTCAAGCGATGATGGAACGTGCAAGACTCTCGCCCGCGTGACCCTGAGATCTCTACCACAGGGCTGTTCTTTTAAAGGGAAAGAAAAGAATTATTTTAGAAATCCCGGAGGGATTTTATGTAAGATAAGTACAGTCAGAAAATGGAGTGAGCAGTGAATAGCTATAATCTGAAGGTCAGTCTGCTGGGCAGCATTTGTTAGGCTGGAGGGAAGGAGAGATGAGGAAGTTATACCTGGAGGCAGCATGGCAAAGGAGTTAGAAACAGAGCTTGCAGTTCTGTCTATGGGACTGTAGGCAGCTACTCCAACTGTTTCTGTCCCAGTTTCCTGCTCTTTAAGATGTGATGGATGATAGCACCTATCTAGGTAGTTGTTGGGGGGAATTAAATTAGTTAATATGCATCAGATACTTTAGAACAATTTGAAGCACATGGTGGGTGATCTATACATGTTTATAATTACGTATCTTGGGTTAATCAATTTAGAACAGCCCCCAAATTTCTGGAGTTCTCTCTTAAAACCTGTAGTAAGAATATGCTCTGAAACCATACAGACAACATTTCCCTAACCTTCAGGTTATATATGATGCAGGCTAAGTCTATTTGGGTACCTGAAAGATAACAGAAGCAATTTTATGATGATGAGACAGCAAAGGCCCTGGACTGGAAGTCAGAGGCCATGGATCTCCCAGTTCTTACTATTGTACGCTTTAAGAGACAATTAAAAAAAAAAAAAAAAAAAAAAAGCCTAAGACCTGTGGGAGTCAGCCAAAGCTAAACTTGAATGCTGTTTTCACCACCTTGAGCTGTTTAACCTTGGACAAGATACTTCAACTTTCTGTGGTTCAGTTTCCTCATCTGTGAGTTAGAGCCAATGTTTTAGTCCATTTGCACTGGTATAACAAAAGATCACAGACTGGATAATTACTAGAAAACAGGATTTTCTAGTAATTATCCTTATAATGCTAGAGACTGAGAGATCACAGATAAAGGCCCTGGCAGGTTTGGTATCTGGTGAGGGCTTGGCCTTCACGTCAAAGATGGCACCTTGTTGCTGTATCCATGGAGGGGAAGAACAGTCTATCTTCAAATGGCGGAAGGAACGAAAGAGCAAAAAGCAATTAAATCAGTTCCCTCAAGCCTTTTTATAAGACAGTAATCCCCCATGACTTAATCAATTCCCAAAAGGCCCCACTTCTTAATACCCCTACAATGGAGATTAAGTTTCTACATAAGAATTTTAGGAAACTTTCATATCATAGCACATGACAATCTAATTTATATAACTTTTGTGAAAAAATAAATGTACAAGGTATCACAAAAGTCACAATCTAATTTATATAACTTTTGTGAAAAAATAAAATAAATGTACAAGGTATCACAAAAGTCACCCCTAAAGTGGCCAAACATAGGGAGAATGGGAAATTGTAGCTGGACGTACCTTTACTTAAAAAAACATTCGTTATGAAATTTTACAAAGTGGCCAACATGTACAGAATATTTTGTAAATATCTTCTAAAATTTTTTACTGAATAATTTGTAAATGAAGGTACATTCAGCTACATATTCTCATTTTCCCTACATATGGTGACTTTAGGGATGACTTTTGAGACACCCTGAATTAAATACTTAGCAAAATGCCAGACCTGTCAATCATAACATATTAATTTCACTCCTTTTCATATTTTCTAAGCCTCAGTTTTATCCTATGTAAAAGTGGAAATGTTAATATCCAGTGTGAGATAATATTAACACTTAACAATTTTTCTACTTTTTCCAGTGTTTTCCAGACTTTTATTCATACGTATTTTTTCTTTTTTTAATCATTTCCATCCCTTTGTCCAATATAGCTTTTGCAAGAAGTGCCCATTTACCCCACAAAGTATGTTTGAAACAGCACAAACCAACAGGTAAACTTAGGTAATCCTAGTAGGAGAAAATTCCAGAAAGCCACCGACAGGGAAAAACAGTTGCAACCATAACAGAAAATAATGGGAAAGATTCTTTTAAGCTTTATGCATAACAGAGGATAGTAACTTTTTTTTTTTTTACAAATGTAATCAATGTAACCTAGTTCTTCGTGCCCTCAATGAATCCCCAACAATAAAAAAAAATTAAAAAAATTTAAATTTCACAGCAGCCTCAAAGAAAAAACCTAAAAGCCTATATAACCCCTCCTATTGCAACAGAATATATTACTCGGGAAGAATATGTGAAGGAAGCCATACAGAGCAGTCCTACTTAAATTACTACCAAATGAGGGATTTATAAAATAGCAATTAGAAACCAAAAAGTACGTAACAATAGTATGTACAAAAATCTGCTTTGATTGGTGTATGGTAGGTCAAGGTGGCAAGTTTTTTTTATTTTTTTTTTTCTTTGCTCTTAGAATTCAACTTTGAAGAATTATATACAAATAAAGTCTAGGCTAGGAACATTTTATAATTAATGTTTTGCTCAGGATAGCAAATGCCTGACCTGCAGGCTCCTATAACATCCCATGGCAGAAAGTTTCACTCAACTGAGGTCTTTCTCCTGTTGACTGATGGCTTTAGCTAAAAATAATTCTTAACACAACACCCCTGGTAGCCACAATCAACTATATTTTTCAAGCTAATCAATTCCCCTAATGAAGGTATAACCAGTCCAGAAGGGACCAAAACGGGGACTCAGAGTAGGCGGTGGATAAGACTGAAACCACATTGGGGGCACCATTCTCTCTCTCCTCCACTCTAGCTTTATGACATACTTGTTAGTTCCCTGATGATGTCCAGGGCTTCTGGACTGGGCAATGCACCATATAGGTGTACAGCAGAAGGGGAAAGTGGGTACACCTATCAGTCCCAGGTGCATAATGATGAGTCATGTGGAGAAAGGACTTCCACTTTCTAATCCACCCAAATCGCATTGGTCCTGCATTAATTCAGAGCTGCCATGTTTCCTGTTGCAAAAGTCTCTTAAACTGATTCTCAAAAATTACTGCATTTAAATTCATCTTGGGAACTTTAAAAAATTCTAATTCCCAAGTCATACCCTCCCTAGACCAGGTTTTTTCAACATTTTTCACCTCATGGCACTCTTGAACCTATGGTTAAACTTCTGGAGCACAATTAAATTAGTTTGATTCCAAAAAGAAGTAAAATAAAATACATATATATGTATATATGTTTATATATGTATGTATTTTATTTTACTTCTTTTTGGAATAAATATTTTACATACATATATATGTATGTATTTTATTTTACTTCTTTTTGGAATCAAACTAATTTATATATATATATATATATATTTTATATATATATACTTAATTATACTTTGAACTTCTTTTGAAAATAACACAATTAATGATCTTTAAAATTTTTTCAGGGCACACTGCCATGGCACTCTGGTTGAAAATCACTGCCCTAGAATGATTACATTGAAATTCAGTCAAGAGTAATTTTTAACACTTTCCAGGGATTCTTACATATCTACAAATCTTAAAACCAGTGTTCTAAATGGTTCCTTGCCTTTAATTTCGTTGCCTCATGATTCATTCTTCAAATTATCCAAGAATGATGAAATTCACCTACAAAGTATCCTTCAAAATCTCCCCATTGCCTATAGCAGTGTTCTCAAAACACAGACTATAGGCCAACAAAATAACCTGGACTATGTACAAAAAATAAAGCCTCCACCCCTCACCTCAGAGTTAATGAATCAGAGTAGGGCTGAGGGAAATAATTTGCATTTTTAATAGTCTTACTAGATGATGTCGATGATTCTTAAATTTGAGAACAGCTGATCTCCGACATAAAAGTCAAATCCGCTGGCCTAGTAAAAAGATGCTTTCTGTTACAGTCCTTCATATTTTGCTGAATCTTTTCTACCTTGCTTACTTTCTAACACCTTATAGTCTGACAATTCCAAATTTGCCTCTTGACTTGTTGCCCACCCATCTGGAATATCCTTCAGCAAGTCACATAACTTCTCTGAGCCTATTTTCTCATCTATAAAATGGGGATTATTTTATAGATGAGAAAATATAAAATGGGAATATGCATCCTTGGGGTCGTTTGATGATTAACCAAAATAATGCGTTTGAAATGTCTAGCCTGGTCCAAAGTAAATGCTTAATACTCATTCACTAATTCCAGGACTCGTAAGGTAAGGAATCTGGATAGAGCAGTGCTTTTTATGCTAAAGAAGTATTGACTGCAAAGCCACTGCCTGAACCCAGGAGTGGCAATCCTTCTACACTGGAGTAAGCATATTTGCAATATGAAAAAAAAAAAGTGGGAGGGAGAAATTGACATACTCTTAGGATTTTACAGGCCACCCATCAAATGTACTAAAAAATAAAATAATCCCTCAAAAAATGGTATGCCTGATCTCCTTAGCTCCAAGGCAGCTTATTCAAGAGTGAAGTTTTAAGACTGAATAAATAAATGCCCATATTAAACACTGGGTTAAATTCAGTCTCTGGCCTAAAGGTCCTTGCAATCTGAAGGAAACAGCATACAAAGATGGACAGACGCACAAGGAGGAATTTATAAAGTTATTTTTAAAGCTTTGTCATTCTCTCACTGTATCCAATATCCCCGACTGATAAACAGAAGGAAGAGGGAAATAGCAAAGGGAAGTTTGTTCCTGGCCCGTATACATCCCAAATACCATGTATTTATTTAGTTGTTATCTGACAATTAGGACAGTAACTTAATATTAAGTCTATTGCTTTATATGCCCCAAATAAGTCACTATTGATAATAGTGATGATGATGATGATGATGATGATGATGATGAGAGCTGACTGGTTTTGAGTATTACTAGGAGCTAGGAATTTAGCTGAGTGCTTTAAATATGGCATATAAGCTTCAGAACATCAGTCAGAGATAAATATTATCTCCATTTCCTTGGATGAAAAGAAGAAAACAAAGATAAACTATTTAAGGTTCTTCTGTTATCCCTACACATCAAGGATTTGAAATAATATCTCTTTAGCCCTATGGCCCAACCTCTTAACTACAGTACAATCTATATCACCTCTAATAATAATGGTTTAATTATGTTCTTTACAACAAAACTGCTTGAAGAATAGGCAATTACTAATCACTGGAAGAAATCTACTACTCAATCACGGAGACCCAACATTTGCCAAAAGGCCACAGATCTTCTCACCAGCCCAATTTGGTATAATTACCAGAATGTACCAGATGGAGATTCTTCTAATACTAGAAGTATCTCAAATCACTCTGACAGCTCATCATATAGTCTGTTCAGAAGAAAAGCAGTTCTTATTATTTTTGAAGGAATATTCTTAAATAGGAATCAGACGTTGGTTTGGAACTGCTCAGGAATGGGAATTAGCTAGAACTGGTGATAACTTGGTTTTTCTTTATAATAATAAACAAATAATTATATGAATTTCTCTAAATTCAATAGACCCCTTTATGGTAAGAATATGAAATTTTATTTTTTTTTTGCTATTATTCTTCTCTGAGAAATTCATCATCATAAAAATGGCCATAGAACTGAAAAAATTTTCAGATTAATTAATTTCAAAAAATTTTGTTTTCATTTCCTATTTATTCAAGATACTGTACTAGGGAGTACAAGGTGATACTTCACTTGAAGTAACTTAAAATTTAGCAGAGAAGTAAGCACTTACACCATTAGCCATGACTAAGGTGATGACTTCTACAGTGATGTTCCTTGTAACATTGCTCATAATATTATAGGGAAGATGGCAACTAATTTTTTCCAGAGAAGAAATGCTTAAGATTATTTATAATAAAGGAACAATTGTGTAAGAGGCAAAGTGTTATATTATCTTTTAAAGTGCCAGTATGATTATGTCTTGTAAAGATGAGAAAAAAGCATTCTAGGCAAGGGGAACAGAACCCTTTAGCTTTACTCTGATGATCCAAAAGGATAAGACTAGTAAGAATGGGTAGATACTATAGGAGAACAGGAAATCAAAGAAAGCTGCCAACACCATTGGTAGCATTCAGGTAAAGGTTGATAGCTCGCTACTTGGTAAAAATGTTGCAGAGAAAATCCAAGTATCAGTTGGGTATATGGACCAGATAAATTCGTATTTGCAAACCTGACCTTTATTGCTAGATGCTACCTAGCCAAAGAAAATACAAAATACAAGACTTCAAGGAAACACACCAATTTCAGGATTCATTTTTTTTTTTTTTTTTTTTTTTTTTTGCAGTTTTGGCCAGGGCTGGGTTTGAACCTGCTACCTCTGGCATATGGGGCCAGCACCCTATTCCTTTGAGCCAGACTCTTAGATTCATTATGTAACATAGTAAACTACTGCTTGGACACAACTTCCCTGGTCTTTTTATCATCCATTTCTTTGGGCAAGAAAACATAAACACTAACAACAGAAAAAGTGAGAATTCCTTAGTGAAGAGCCATTCGCATGGACATAAAATAAGGCACAAAAACTAAAAAGAAAAAGAATGATATAATCACGTACTAAGTTCTTCCTATCTGATTCTTATAACTTTCGCCCTGAATGCTTTAAGGTTCACATTATGTAAATTTAGAGATTTATTTCATGGTTGTGGAATACATGCCATGCTCACGAGAAAAGTCTTTCTTTTTTGTTATGCTAATTAGTAAAACACCTACCTTCTCTTATCATGTAGAAGCTTATAATAATTTAAATAATTTAAATGCTTGGTTTATCATGGGGCTAATTACCAGGCACAATGTTTACATCATTTTATCAAGAGAAGAATCTTAAATCAGTAAGTTTATAATCTGAACTGATGCTAGAGGGGTATATATATAGGAGAGGGACTCATCTAGAGACCACCCTCTACCCCATCCCATATCAGAATGCAAATCTTTGAGTATAGTTTGATTTATAATCTTTGAATTCTTTGTTTTCCTAGCAGCCTTTTAAACTACATATTAATAGTTCATTATATTTGTTTTTTTGCCACTTGTTCTAGAATAGTGGTTCTCAACCTTTCTAATGCCACAAGCCTTTAATACAGTTCCTATGGGTCATGACGCACAGGTTGAGAAACCGCTGTTCTAGAATGATTTGGTTTACTCATAGACGCATGTATTTACGTCTTCATTTATTTATTGTCAATCCAAATAGGAATGATAACATATTCATACTTTAGAAACAAACATACCCATTTTAAACCCTGTTCTAGTTATTAAAATCAATAAAAATTAAAATGTCCTATTACTGTTTACTCTTGCCAATGCAGGAGTAGGGGTCCCAACCTCACTTCCACGCAGAGTCAAAAACACATCTACTACATGTAACTTTTGACTCCTCAAAAACTTAACTACTAATAGCCTACTTTTGGAGCAGAGATCTTACTTATAGCTTAAACAGTCAATTAAGACATATTTTATATGGTATATTTATTATATACTGTATTCTTACATAAAAGTAAGCTAGCAAAAGAAAATGTTATTAAGAAAATCATAAAGAAGAGAAATTATATTTACTAGCCATTAATGGAAAGTGAATGGTCATACAGTCTTCATCTCTGTCATCTTCGTGCTTGGTAGGCTGAGGAGGAAAGGGTAGAGGAGAGATTATAATTATCATTTTATACTTTATATTCTCTCTTATAGAGTGTTATTAATGGTCCATGACCTTTACAGACTCAACTCATTTCAAACAATCATAATACATGCAATAAAATTATATTAGTCATTATACATCTTATTATTTTATGTTCAGATTTTTTCACAAGTTGGCTTAGGAATCAATTTAAGTTAGCAACTTTGTCAGTATTTTTCTGTCATGTAAAAACTATCCTTGTTTTCATGCACTTAATTTCTTTATAAAATCCCATTTAAATGATGATAAAGGTATCAGAAGGGCAAAATCCACAAAGACAAACAGATGGGGAAAATGATAAAACATACCTACAAAATGTTTAAGGTGGAAAACAGATAAATGTACATTCTCTTAGAAGCTAAGTCTGCATTTGTGGAGGAGTGAGGTAGTGGAAAGAAATAAGGCAATTCATGAAAAACATTGACTTAAAGACACATGATATTCCAAAAAGATGTAGGAATAACAGGCAGACTACTTGAAATTTACATTTGAAATAACTAGAATTCTAGATATCCTCATCTATGGAACAGAGCATTCCACCCAGCATCACTCTACCCAGCTCCAGACAAATGCTTGAAAATTTACTCTTAAACTTGAGGGGGCCTGAGCAAAAACATGGCAGCTGAAGGAGCTGTCATGAAAACAAAAGGGCTAAATAAAGATTGCATCCTGATGTGTAAGAAACCCAGTCTCTTCTTCCTTTAGCCCTGGACCAGCAGCTGTGTTTATACTCCTTAGGCATACCCTTAGAGAATACCGCTGAGGAAACTGACCTGCCCAAGAGAAAAGACCTAATAATAACTGGCCTGTCACTTTGTAATGAGCTCACTTTATGAAGATTCCAACATCCCCATTTCTGGTTAATTTCTTTGTGCTTCATATTTTAACATGAATAGGCAATGACAGATCACTAAATATTCGAAAAGAGACAAAAACAAATATATAAAAGAAAAAAAGTGGAGGAAACAAAGACAAAAGAAACTGAAGATTATTTCAAAATAAATAATTTTATAGTTTTTTTTTTTTTAATGCCTTGGCATCATAGCTCATAGCAACCTCATATTCTTTCCTCAAATGATCCCTTTGCCTCAGCCTCTCAAGTAGCTGGGACAACAGGTGCCTGCCATAATACCAGGCTATTTTTATTTTTATTTTTTTTTTGATTGTCAATGTGTTTTTAATTTAATACTGAAGCACTTTCATTCATTTTGTGTAGAAAAAGGAAGGCTGTAGAGGTGATCATCTAAGGAAGGCTTCTGGGTTCGAGCCTGTTTTAATTCCTTCTTAGTAAAGTATCCCAAGAATGGAAGAAAAAGTACCCAATGTACTCAGCCTTACTATGAAACTAATTTAGGGCTTTCACATGAAAGCTATAACCCAGTTACAACCTAAGAATAGGGAAAAAAGGGGAAAGGGAGAAGAGGGAGGGGGGAGGGGGGTTGAGGGAGGGGTATTGGTGGAATTACACCTACGGGGCATCTCACAAGGGTAAGGGTGAAACTCAGCAGGCTATTTTTAGAGACAAGGTCTCACTCTGGCTCTGGCTGGTCTCAAACCTGTGAGCTCAGGCAATCCACCTGCCTTGGCCTCCCAGAGTGCTAGGATTACAGAGCCACCAGGCCCGGCCAATTTTGTAGTCTTAAACAAAAGATACTACATTCCTAAAACAAGAAGAGGAAGTTCTAAAAAAGATCCATTCAGAAATTCTGAAATTTCTTTAAAATTAAAATTTCTTTAAAATCAAAAGCATATCTCAGAAATAAAAAGGTTAATAGAAGAGTGGGAAGATAAAGTTGGAAAAATCATCCAGAAAGTAAAGCAAAAATTCACAGGAAATAAAAATAAAAAAATTAGAAAGAGTATCTGAATACTGAGAGTGCAGAAAGAAAGAATAGAAAAACATGAGGGAAAAAAATTGTCTATCTCAAGAATGGAAGAAAAAGTACCCAATGTACTCAGCCCTACTATGAAGCTAATTTAGGGCTTTCACATGAAAGCT
>CAUYPK010080751.1:0-24861 GCA_963574355.1 Loris lydekkerianus
TCTAAAGAAGACAGATGCAAAATCTACAAACACATGAAAAAAAGATCATCCTTAATCATCAGAGAAATGCAAGTCAAAACTACTTTGAGATATCACCTAACCCCAGTAAGAGTAGCCCACATAACAAAATCCCCAAACCAGAAATGTTGGCGTGGATGTGGAGAAAAGGGCACACTTCTACACTACTGGTGGGAATGCCCACTAATGCGTCCCTTCTGGAAGGATGCTTGGAGAATACTTAGAGACCTAAAAATAGTCCTGCCATTCAATCCTATAATTCCTTTACTAGGTTTATACCCAGAAGACCAAAAGTCACAATATAACAAAGACATCTGTACCAGAATGTTTATTGCAGCACAGTTCATAATCGCCAAGTCATGGAAGAAGCCCAAGTGCCCATCGACCCATGAATGGACTAGCAAATAGTGGTACATGTATACCATGGAATACTATGCAGCCTTAAAGAAAGATGGAGACTTTACCTCTTTCGTCTTTACATGGATGGAGCTGGAACGTATTCTTCTTAGCAAAGTATCTCAAGAATGGAAGAAAAAGTATCCAATGTACTCAGTCCTACTATGAAGCTAAATTACAGCTTTCACATGAAGGCTATAACCCAACTATAGCAGAAGACTATGGGGAAAGGGCCGAGGAAGGGGAAGGGAGGGGGGAGGTTTTGGTGGAGGGAGGATAAAGGGTGGGGCCACATCTATGGTGCATCTTAGAATGGGTACAGGCGATTGCACTTATGTACACAGCTATGATTTAACAATCAAAAAAAAAAAAAACATTTTATCACTTAAATTGATGAATGCACACAGGCAGATGTCAATCTCTTGCTTCCTGATTAAAGTAAATATAATTTTGTAAGATTTATATTCTATTGCTTAGCAAACACCATTTCATTATCAAGAGCTAAAGTCCTGGTTGAGAAAGGTTGGAAGTGAGGACATAAAAGGAGTAAATGTCAGTGAAACCAGGTGTATTAAGTTCCTAGGCTTGCTGTAATAAAGGATCACAAACACGGTTGCTTATTTTCTCATAGTCTTGAAGGCAGAGGTCCAAAATCAACTGGTGAGTTAGGGTCTTGCTACTCCTGAAAGCCGTAAGAGAATCCTTCTTGCCTCTTCCTGGCTTCTGGTGGTGTGCGGGCGCTCTTTGGCCATTCATGGTTTGTAGATAGATCACTCTAGACCCCTGTCTTCACATCAGGCTCTCTCTGTGTCTCTATCTTTTTACATGGCATTCTTATTTTGAGGACACCAGTTATATAATATTAGGGAACCACTCTACTCCATCCAGCATGTCCCCTTCTTAACTAAATTACATCTGCAATGACCTTATGTCAAAATAAGGTGACATTCTGAGGAACCAAGGGTTAGGATTTCAAAATGTCTCTTCATGGAAGACAGAATTTACTCTATAACACCATGATATATTCAATGATATTATTAAGTTTCTCAAACTTGGCACTTTCAACAGACTAGAATTGATAATTCTTTGCTGTGGAGAGTAGACCTGTATGTTGGGGGATGTTTACCACTACCCTGGCCTGTCAGATCCCAATGGCACCCCCTCAGTTGTGACAATCAAGAATGTCTCCAGACATTTTGAAATATTTCCTGTGGGGATGAGGATCAAAATCACCCTCATTTGAGAACCACAAATTAAAGCTAAAGATAAATTAGAGGATTACAGATGAAGGCTAGCCAAGGCAGGCTTTCCCCAGGGAGAAGGAGGCATGTCCTGGTGGAGATCTATGGGAAGGTTAATTGCAACATGGCCTTTCTCTCTTTCTCTTCCCCTTCCTGGCTGGTCCCCCCCCCCGCCCCCTCTATCCTTTCTTTCCCCTCTCCTTAAAGGAAATAAGCAAGTGAGTACAGTGGGGTTTAGAGGGTTGGAGGTAGAAAAAGTTTAGTGCTGCTGTTTACCAGTCTTTTCTAAACCTCTGACACACCAGGAGAAATGTGTATGCTCCAACAGCACCAAGGCACCAAGCAAAGCCCTGTCAAACATTTACAGGGGTCAAAGAACATGTGTATCTATATGTGTTACATGTTGACATACCTTTAAAAAATATTCCACTTACAGGCAGCTTGAATCTTAGATCACATATTCTGACTTTTAGTTGTGATGTTAAGACCTGAAGGGTTTTCCTAGAGTCATAAGGAATGTTTGAAAGATAATAATAATAATAACAATGAGTCAGTACTGTGAATCAGTGTGGAAAGCATTGTTTTACTTGGAAAACCAAATTAATCAATCAGAGAGGAGAGACAGTATGTCTTGGTGGAACATGAATAGCCACCTAGTTATGTCACAGTAATTAAGGGATTTTCTTCTCCAATCCCACTCTGGACTTTACCAGCTGTCAGGATGTTATAGACCCTCCCCGTCATATCATAGCATGGATATGAGCAATTCCTAGACTGAGAGACCTAGTAGAAGTAGAACATGGATTTTTTTTTTTTTTTTTTTTTTTGTAGAGACAGAGTCTCTCTTTATCACCCTTGGTAGAGTGCCATGGTGTCACACAACTCACAGCAACCTCCAACTCCTGGGCTTAGATGATTCTCTTGCCTTAGGCTTCAGAGTAGCTAGGACTACAGGCGCCGCCACAATGCCTGGCTACTTTTTTTTTTTTTTTTTTTTTTTTTGCAGTTTGGCCACGGCTGGCTTTGAACCTGCCACCCTGGGTATATGGGGCAGTGTCCCACCCACTGAGCCACAAGTATCGCCCAGAAAATGGAATTTTTAAAAGGGTAGGAATGTAGTTGGGAGGGAAGAAACATTTATTTAGGGCACGTGCCAAGCAAAGAATTGTACACTGAAATGGGCACTACAGCCCCTTCTTGATCGAGGGGAACTCATCTGTTGTTTCAACGTCTCAAGAACTTTTAGTTACATCCGTGGTTGCTTTTGAAATTCAGTTTCCTTAGAAACATACCTTTTTTAGTATTTTCCCTGAATTGAGTTCTGTGTCTAAGACACATTCAATTCTCTTTCTTAGATGTGGTTTTTAAACTGCCTTACTTTTTTTACTTCTTCACCTTTACATCTCTCCTCCCTTTGTAATTTACTGCAGCTGATCTGAAGTCTACTGGTTCAAGCAAGGAGGTGGTGCATTCTTTATTTCCCCAAATAAGAATTCAAGACTGAAGAAAGCTAAGAAATGTTTTCAAAGTTACCTGTGTTAATAATACGCAAATTCAAGATTCTGTTCTGCCTTCCTCAGACTCTGAAACTTGGTGCTGTTAAACTTTCATCAAGTCAAGTAGACAATTCTCAGCATTTTTAAGAGAGTTTAAAAGATATCAGAGAGACCCATTATATAACATAGAGTCTAGACATTAAAAAAAAAAAAAAAAAAGAGGAGGGAAGGAATGAAAGTGAAGAAAAGGGTGCCAGAGAGAGGAAGTAAAGAAGCAAATGCATATGAGAGAGAATAGTGGCCATGGGCCTCAGTGAAGCCCAAGCAAAGCTGTCCATTCTTGGGATATATTGCTAAGAGTGTGGTCTCTTACTTACTTCTAATTTTTCCACCACATTTCAAAATATGTTAAAAAATTTCTTAGTCTTTTTTGTATTGCTATAAATAAATACCAGAGGCTGGGTAATTTATAAAGAAAGAAATATTTCTTTGGCTCATGATTCTGGTGGCTACCTCTGGTGAGGACCTCAGGCTGCTTCCACTCTTGTCAAAAGGTGAAAAGGAACCAGCATGTGCAGAGATTACTTGGCCAAGGAGGAAGTGAGAGATGTGCAGGTGAGTTCTGGGTGCTCTGTAATAAGAGGACTCAACTCTCTCGGGAACTGTTAGAGTGAGAACTCACTCCCCTCAAGTGAGGGTACATGTATTAAGCTATTCATCTCTCCCCGTGATCAAAACACCCCCTCACCTCCATTAAGGCCTGACCTCCCCAACACTAGGGATCGAATTTCAGTATGAGATTTGGAGGGGATAAACAAATCATATCCAAAGCGTAGCAAAGAACAAACAAAAGAAAACTGGACATGTGAGTTACAGCAAGTGAAACAGTAAACATCAAGAACTGCATTCATTTAATCCCATTGACCTCTAATTTCCTTATCTGCAAAATGTGAATAATTATTTAATATTATTATTAAGTAATAATAATAATTTCATTGCAAAAATGAAATAAAGCAATATAAATTGAGCTCATAGCACAGTATGTGGGTTATGATAGTAAATACATCATCCTTTCCTCCCTCTTCAAATAATGTGTGTTTTATTTTGCAGTTATTGTTAAAAATTTGATGATAAAGTCCCTTCATGGTGTTGATAAAAGAAATTTATAGCAGATAGTTCTGCAAAGTTTCTAAAAGAAAGAAAGAAAGAAAGAAAGAAAGAAAGAAAGAAAGAGACAACCAGGAAGAAGGCAAAAACATGAAGAAAAGGAAGTTTTCTTTCCTTGACAAATCCCTTGCTCCTAAAGCCTCAACAGAACTCTAGATATTCTTGTGCTACATGTTGTGCCCCAGGAGTGCTCAAAGGAGCGCTCAATTCAGAACCCATGTTCCCCAGCCTTGGGCCTTCCATACTCAGTATTTATCTGTACTCTGTAACACATCACATTTGGGCAATGATTCTGATCTTTTTAGAGGATCACAAGCCCATTTGAGATTCCAAAGAAAGCTACGGATTCTTATCACAGATGTAAACATTCAAGCATATTATTTGGTAAGTATTTACTGAGCATTTAATCTGTACAAGGTACTATGTTCAGTGGTGAAGACACAATATTGATACTTCTTTTTGCTCTTATGGAGGTTATGAGAAGTGTAATTAGACATTAAATAAATTATACAACTAATTATCCATTTTGGTTGAAGTACTGGTTCAAGGAGAGGACATATGCTGGCATGGTAAAGAGGTAAGAATATCTGGACTAGTCTAGAGGGAGATGTTGTAGAATAATTCTCTTAGGAAATTTTATTAGTTAATTGCTGAAGAATCAGTAGAATTTGGCCAACCAAATGAAGTGATGAGGCTGAGGTGGGGAAAACTCTTCAGGCATACTGAAGAACGTGTACTAAGCCCCAGAGGTAAGAAAAAAGCATGTTCATGAAATGAAAGACAGGGGATAGCAGTGATAGCTGTGGGTCTTCATCTTTTATCTTCATCCTTTACTATGTGCCTTTGATGTTTCTCTCACTGAAAAGGTGCCATCTATTTCCATAGTTCTTAAATCTAGCATGGACTTGCTTGCTTTGATGAATATGGTGTGGTAGAAGTGACATGTACCAGTTCTTTAAAAAAACAAACAAACAAAAAAAAAAACCCAAGAAATTTATATAAACAACAATACAATTGACTTGAAGGGAAATCTAGGATTCTTTTTTTTTTTTTTAAGAGTAATTTATCCCTACTTAAAGAGAGATTGTCCTACATGTAACAGCTACATACAAAAAAGTTATATTGTCCTTGGTTTTACAATGATAAATGAAAACATTAAGATTCTCCAGTTGAACAAGGTAGGCACTGTTTTTTTTTTTTTTTTTTCTTTCAGTTTTTTGGCTGAGGCTGGGCTTGAACCCGCCACCCCAGTATATGAGGCCAGCGCCCTACTCCTTGAGCCACAGGCGCCACCCTGGGCAAGGTTTCTTATGTTGTTGTTGTTTTGTTAAAACAGTGAGAGCAAAATAATTTATTGGAATATAAAGATGAGCATTCCACAAATGGAGAAAAGGGGGTATTTACAAAGAACAAGTATTTTTCCCCAACCCACCTCCTCCTGACATCAATCAAAACATCTTTGGCCATTTAGTTTTAAAAAATGCAATATGTTTATGCACATACACCAGTGACTTTATGTACAATAAAGAAATAGGGAAGGGGAAAATGAAAGGAATAGAGAAAACTGTACTGTAGTAGTCAGGATGTGGTGGTCTGCAACATAATGGTGGCGTTAGATAACTAATACAGTTGTTATGAGTGAAGTACCTAGACACCCAAAGAAAATGGTATGAGAGTAAGCTAATAAAGCAGCCATTGATCTGATCTTAAATTATATTCTAAGAGCAATGAGAAGCCATTAGAGGATCTAAGTCAGGAAAATATCATTATCAAAATTTAGAAAGACTATGTAGGTATGTTGTAGAAAATGGTTCAGACAAATGATGATATGTCTAGAATAAAGGTAGTAGCAATGGAGATGCAGAGATGTATCTTTTACATTTAGAATACAACAGTAATGAGACAAAGTCATATCGATGACATGGTAGCAGACAGAGAGGTATAAGAATGTCTGTCAATTTCTGGCTTGCATGTCTAGATAGATGATGATACTATTTTCATTGTGATAAGGGAAACTGGAGGAGGACCACTTATTGGGAAAGGCCATGAGCTCAGTTTTCCTGTTTAGTTTGTGTTACCCATGAGACACCTAGTAGAAAATGTTTTGTAGGCAGTTGGATACACATATCTAGAGCCTGGAGAAAGATCTGAGTTAAGTAGCAGTTTTGGAATTGCGAGTGTGTAATTAATTGGACGTGGATGAGATCACACAGTGAAAGAGTATGCAATGAGAAAACTAAAGGGCCTACATCCAAGTTTTTAAGAACCACAAATTTTAAAGTTTAGGTCCAGGAGGATGGACTGGAAAAATGAGGGGAAAATAAAAAAAAAACATAGTGTCATAGATGGTAATGAGAGAGTCAGTTTCAAGAGAGTCTAGTGTGAGACACAGAGAAGTAAAAACAAAACATCATCGAACTTGGTGATATGAAAGTCACCAAAGTCCTTACAGAGAGCAAAAATTTTCTTTATGATTTCAAGAGGATCATGGAGTTGTTCTTTTACATACCCTAAGCCCAGGTTAAGAACTCCTACCTGTGGCTTCCAAATAGTTAGTTGTTGAACAAGATAATCTAATTGGATTCAGAGTATTGATTGTCCACTGTCTCAAACTCAAAGAAAATTGTTTAGCTGACTTTAAAAGGCACCGAAATTGTGTGTTTTGTGTCCCCAGAGAGCCTATCCAAAGAAAGAGGTCAAATTAACATAAAGTAGATGGCTTCTTTTTTTGTATGTTTAGAAGTCTGTTCCTCCGCAAGCATAAAAACCAGATGAGTCGACTGCATAGCTATGAAGCTCTGCCTGGTCCTTCCAATCTATTTTCCAGGCATGGTTAACAGTGATTTCTTCCTTCCCTGGAAACTAATTTTCCTGTTTGGATCTGTGTTATTCTTAATTCAATTGTGGGCAACAGTTATCAGTAAAATCTGGAAATTCCAAAGCAGTGATTCCAGAAAACTATGGCTAGAAATACAGAAATTTCCAAAGCAGTGATTCTAGAAAACTATGGCTAGAAATACATAAGTTTGATAAAAATAAAACATACTATATTTTGTCATACATAATGTGCTTCTTTTTTGCCAAAATTATTTTTTATTGTTTTCTTTTTATTTCCTTGCTTTTTTTCTTTGTTTTTGAGATAGAGTCCCACCATATGCTCTGAGCAGAGTACAACAGCATCATAGCTCGCTGCAACCTCAGACTCAGACTGGGGGCATCCCGCTACCTCAGCCTCCAGAAGCCGCTGGAATTACAGGCACTTGCCAGGGGGCCAACTGGGCTTTTTCAGTTTTTTTAATGGGGTTTCACCCTCACTCAGGCAAGTCTCAAACTCTGCAGCTCAAGCAATTCTCCCTCCTCAGTCTCCCACAGAGCTGGGATTACAGGCGTGAGCCACCGCGCCTGGCCTTTTTGCCTAAAATTTTGAGGAAAAATCAGGATGTGTATTATACATGGGTAGTATTATTTGTTACTGATACATAAAATTTCTTGTACCTTGTATCTGTTCTTGTGTTTTGTGATTATTTGTTACATAAAATTTCTTGTACCATACTATGTTAAAAATGCTAAAATTCCTTTATAATATAAAAACAAGTACTGAAGTATAAGCAAATAAAAATTTGAATTAAAACATTAAAATGAAAAATTTTTCTTTCCTGAAAGTTTGGGCAAAAAATGTGGGTGCACATTATACATGGTAAAATGTGGTAAAAGTTTTGAAATACTTCCCGTTTCTTTCTGTGAACTCTTTCTCTCCTGACCATTAAACTGCTGAACTATAACTCCAATTACCTAAGCCAACTATTTCATCACTCAGCCTCTCACACTCTTGAGCAGCTCCAATAATCAGAAAGTTCATGCTTGGGCGTTGCATGTGGCTCAGTGAGTAGGGTGCCAGACCCATATACCAAGGGTGGTGAGTTCGAACCCGGGCCCAGCCAAATTGCAACAAAAAAAAAATAGCTGGGCATTGTGGCAGGCACCTGTAGTTCCAGCTACTTGGGAGGCTGAGGCAAAAGAATCGCCTAAGCCCAAGAGCTGGAGGTTGCTATAAGCTGTGACACCACAGCACTCTACTAAGGGCGACATAGTGAGACTCTGTTTCAAAACAAAAAAAAAAAAAAAAAAAAAAGGAAGTTCATGCTTTTACTCTTCCCCTGTTGATTCTAGCCCTGATGTCTGGATCTTTGATTAGTTTCTTATGGCTGCTACAGAGTTGGTGATTTTAAAATAATCGAAATTTATTCTCACACAGTTATGGATGCTACAAGTCCAAAGCACCATATTGTCAGGGATGCATTCCCTTCAGAGACTCAAGGGACACTCTGTTCATTGCTGCTTCCAGTTTGCAGCGGCTTCAGGTGCTCTTTGGCTTGTAGCCACATCACTCAAATTTCTATTTCCATGGTCACATTGCCTCTCCCCTCTGTGTGTGTCTTATAAGGACATTTTCTACTTTAGGGCATGCCCAGATAATTCATGATGATTTCATCCCAAGAACTTTACCTTAAACTACATCTATATAAACTCATTTTCCAAATACAGTCACATTCACAGACTATGAGAATTAGGATATGGACCTAAATTTTGAAAGATACAATTCAACTCACTAAAACCTCCAAAGACTACATCTTTTTCCCCTTCCACAGAACTGCCTTCCCAATTATTAAAAATAGCTATTAGCTTTCCTCTTGTTCAGATTAAGGAGAAAATGATTGTTGATGAAAAAATGATGTTCCAGGCATGAACCAAAATAGTATTATGATATCCATTTTTAGTTTCCATTTTTCCTCCTTCCCATTCCTTCCCATTTTCCTTCTATGCATTATACCAACTGGTGATCTTTTTTCTCACTGCCCTGGGGAGAGGTTGTGGCAGGGGCAAAATAATAATAAACTATTTTTATTTTTATAAAATGCCAAACTCCTGCCCTCTTGGGGGAAGAGAATTAACGCATGTGTAGGGAGATAGAAGAAACAGCAGAGACAAGGAGAAGGTCTATGGACCCCCCGGAACAGAAGGTTACCTGGGTAGGTGCAATGATGCACAAACTATCTATAGCAGGTGAAGAAGGAGTCTGTGGCAAGTCCCAACAGAAGATTCCAACTCAAAACCCTTTGATTTTGTTTCAAAGCCCCATCTTTTCCAGAAAAACAAAACAGAACTATTTCTTTTTGAGAAACACCTTTTGACTTGCAATTGAACCTTGGTATGTCATATTTGATCACTAGGATACCAAGTAACTCTTTGAGATTTAACTATTGAGCCATAGTTTTGGGTGGTCTCAATTATATTATACTATCAAATGATATTAGTATATACAAGCCCAGGCTCTGAGGGCCTCGAGATACTAGCTCTGAAGATGAAATTAAGTGGTGTGGGTGAGTGACCATTTTTTCAGTGGGTGTGCTCATGTTACATTGTCCTCTCTCTCTCAACCACTTCAGCTGCCTCAGTGAGACTCCCAGTGACCAGCTGATAAAGGAACACAACATTCTAGGCTGATTTATGGGGCTATGAGTCACAATATCCTGCCTAATACTATTATCAGATTTTTTCTTCCTTTCCCAACCAGCTCTGAATGAAGCTACCTGTGAAGCCTTTCTAGTCAAAACCAAAGTCACATCATTATCAGTGTGAGTAATCTGAAGTAACTTATAGTTCTTTATCTGCAAAATGTAAGTGTCGAGCATAACAAATCCTGGGGCTCCTTGACTCGATGATTTTACTGTTATTCTGATGGGGGCCCATGTACCATTCAGTGTAGAAAAAAATAATAGAAACTGGATATAGTACCCAATTCCTCTGTCTCCACTGTGCTGTGTAACATTGTCAAAACCAAAGAAGTTTCCTTGTTATTTATTTGATATTGACAGCCATATGCCAGAATAAAGTATAGTATATCAATTTTTTTTTAAATTTCAGATTAATATGAGTGTACAAATAGGTTACAATGTTTGCGTTGTTGGGTAAGGTCCTCGTTGTAGTTGTGTCCCCCACATAGAAGATGTGCCACCTGCCCTTACATTGTGTCCATCACAGGCTTGGAATAATTCTGAGTCTAAGGAATCAGATATTTGAATCAGAGAAATATTCATCAATTCATCTGAATTCATCTAATATTAGATCTTACATCTTCTTAGTCTCAGGGTCAAGATGCAAAGCAAACTCCCTGTATTGGACAGGTCTGCTGTGGTGTGAACTGAGCCTAGCTTTCCTGCTCATTTCATGCCCCCTTCTCTGCTACCCACCCCCACACCAAAGCCTCAGGCTTCCCTTCCTTTGCCCCACCTGCTGTTCCTATCTCCTCCCTCTGCACCTTTGGGTCTGTCTGCCTGGAATATCTATCACGCTGAACTCCATCCCTACTGCAGTTATTGTTTCTCTGAGTATCTCTAGAGAAAGGATCCGGTCATTTATTTTATATCATTAGAGCCAAGCAGAATACATTCCTCATAAATGATGTTCAATAAACATTTGTTGAAACAAATGCCCAACCACATGATCAAGCCAGAAATTTTTTTCTCCTGACTCCACCTCAGGATAGAAGCAGCTCTTTGTTCACCCTTCTCCATTCTCTAGTTCCCTGAAGCCAGTTTCTCTTTTATTCTCTCTATTTCATTGATCTCCAGTGAAATAGTTTTTCAATAGGTCAGGAAAATGTCTTATTTACTTCTACTTGTTTCTTCTATTAGAGGAATGATAGTTCTACACAGCTATACTAACCTCAATGTAACCCCAATATCTTCTTTAATTACCTCAGAAACTAGTGGACTATTTAATAATCAAAGGCTGGGATTTAGTTAATGAAAATCATTTCAAAAGTTTCTAATACATCAAAATCGTTTTCATCTAGCAGTATCTAGTTTGCCAGTTTATACCTGAGAAAATTACTAGGCCTTCTCAAGCTTCTAGAGTTTTTTATTGTTTATAAATAAAATGATGGTATCCTTTCATAGGGTTGTTGTGAATATTAAGTGACATGACGTATGACAGCTGTCAACACTATGATAAAATAGAAACGTGCTCATCAAATGCTAGCTGTTTTTATTATCATTATTTTTTAGTACTTTGTAATTTTCTGTGTAACCAGTAACTCATCCTATGAATCTTCATAATTCCATAGTTTTGTAGATATTGTGTCAGGCAACCTAAACTTGGTCAGACTTGCCTCATATATTCTACCATGTTAATTTAAGGATTAATTTTTATTTGCCACTCATTTTCTCAAGTGTGACTTGAAGTTGTTTCAAAATACGCATACTGAAAAGGGGGTAAATTGGCAAAATTGAAACTAACTAAAAGGTAAGCACTCTTAAATCAACCATGATGGTAAATACAATTCCAACCATTGAGTACATTTGGTTCTTACAACAACTGCTAAGAGTGGATTTTCCAGATAGTAAGATAGTGAATTATTTTGTGATATCTCCACTTCCTTCATTTTAATTTGTTTGTATGTCACAGATTTTCTATAATGAGTATGTCTTATTTTAATAATCAGAAAAAATCTTCTTAGTGGAACCTTGGCTTCTTAGTCAAGACAAGAAGGAAAAAGTAGTCACTTATAGTCATACCTCACTTAATGATGGGGATAAATTTTGGAGAAATGTGTCTTTAAGTGATTTTGTCATCATGTGAACATCATAGAGAGTATTGACACAAACCTGGATGGAATAGCCTGCTACACCCTGGGGCTATCTGGGATAGCCTTTTGTTACTGTACTGAATCCTATAGGCCAGTGTAGCACAATGGTAGGCATTTGTGTATGTAAACAGAGACAATGTACCATAAAAATTTGAAAAAAGATAAAAAGGGTATACCTGCATAGAGCCCTTCCCAGTGGAATTTGAAAGGCTGGAAGTTGCCCGACGGGAGTCAGAGAAGGAGTAGTGCACTCACTACTCACACATTCACTATATGAAGGGCTGGGATATTACCATAGACTATTGTAGACTTTATAAACACTGTGCACTTAGACTACACTATCTCTACATATTTTTTTTTCTTTCTTCATAAATCCTTTGTGCAGACTAATGTCCAGAAGATTTTTTCCTAAGTTTTCTTCTAGTATTTTTATAATTTTAGGTCTTACATTTAAGTTCTCAATCCATCTTAAGCTGATTTTGATAAGGATTGCATTGAATCCCTTAGATTGCTTTGAGCAGTGTAGTCATTTTAAAAAGATATTAATTCTTCTAATCCATGAGCCTGGAATGTTTTTCCATTTGTTTCTGCCATCTATAATTTCTTTCACCAGTGTTTTGTAGTTTTCCTTATAAAGATCTTTCACCTTCTTGCTTAAATATATTCCTGGACATTTTATTATTATTATTTTTGTGTAGCTATTGTAAGTGGGATTACCTTCTTGATTTGGTTCTCAGCTTAATAGTTACTGGTGTATAGAAACGCTACTGATTTTTGTATGTTGATTTTATATCCTGAAACTTTACTGAATTTGGTAATAAATTAATCTTAGCTTATTATAAACTTTTGCTTTATAAACTTTCTAATTTGTTTTAACTTTGACTCTTTTAGAATTAAGTTTAGCTTAGAATATAAACACTTTACACAGCTGCCCCCCAAATATTTTCTTTCTTTATATCCTTATTCTATAATGGGGTTTCTATTTAATTTTTAAAAATTTTTAAATTATTTTGTTGAAGACTAAGACACTAAAACACATATTAGCCTAGGCCTACACAGGATCAGGATCATTGATATTCCTACGTTCTATCTCCACATCTTGTCCCACCAGAGGGCCTTATGGACAATAACATGCCTGGAACTATCATCTCCTATGACTTCTTCTGAGTTATCACCTAAAGGACCTGCCTGAGGTTATTTTATAGTTAACATTTTTTAATCAATGGGTGCATCCCCAAATAATGAAAGTATAATAAATACATAAACCAATAACTGTCATTTATTATCATTACCAAGCATTATGCACTGTACATAATTGTATTTGCTATACTTTTACACAACTGGCACAGTAGAATTGTTTACATGGTAGTAATGCACTGTGCTATATTACTGGAGCATAGGGATTTTTCAGCTCCATTTTGATTTTATGGACCATGGATGAATATGTACTTCCTCATTGACCAAAATGTTAATTTGTGATGCAAGACTATATATAATTAGAGACAGATAGTGATAGTTTTTTTTTTCAGTATTGTTTTTTACTTGGAGCATTAAGCAGTATAATGTACTTGATTCCAGCATCATTTTTCAGCAAATATACTGACAGGGGTTGCAAATGCTTCTTGTAGCATTGTGCACAAAGAGCAAGAAGTGCTAATGGTTGTGTAATGGGCTAAAATTATGTGGTCAAAGAGTACATGCTAAATAGATGGATTCTGTGTCTTTAGTCAATCAGCCTGAAGGATCACCATGAGATGACCCAAGAGTAAAAAAGGCATGACTCCCAGGTTTGGTTAACAGTACTGAGTTTGAAAACGTGTTTGAAGCTGACTATAGTAACTTACAGTATTTGAAGATGATAAATATATGTTTAAAGCTTTTTAGTAATACTGTATACGGCATAACTTCAGAAATTAAGAGATACCTACCCAAATGGGTGGCCTCCAGTCTGTACGTAGTTTGAGCTATGAGCAGAAACACTTTGGTCATAGAGGAAGACAGTAATACTGACAGAAGATATGAAGTGGTATGAAGTGATTATCACTCCTACTTTATAGTCTGCAAGAATGTACCCTTAGAGAAAGTGTTGGTGATCAAGAAAGTCACTCCAATTGGAAAAAGAAACTATTAGAAACCTCCCTGCTATTTATCCTGACCATGGTTATTTTCTTCTAAGTCCAAAACTCAATCCTGTCTTATTATCCAAACTGTGTCAGTACCTGGACTTTCTGTCAACTATTTTTCGCTAGGACATTTGTCAGGAGAATAAATGTACAATCATTGTAACACTTAGGCTTTTGTGGAAGATTGAGTGCAGAGTGTTTGGGATTATATTTCTATTGATAAATACACAGAGTATTGGAATTCAAGATTGTTGAAGAAACATCTTATTTGGAAACCGGGTGAAAATATGTCAAATTTTAATATGTTGTGAAAATAGAGGCAATACTAGTGTTCTTGCTTAGCAAAGTTGGATTTAGTCCTTTTTCAAACTTGGGAATATGAGATTTTTAAACATAGGCAAAAGTGGAGAAAAGAGTATAATGGGCCTCCATTTCAACAATGATAAACATTTGGCAAATTTTATTCCCTATCACCTATATCTAAAACATAATAGCACTATATATATAATTATATAGAATCAAAGTATACTGAATGAACAGTATATTTCTAAATTTTATTTTCTGTTTATGATACTACGTGTACTTCAGGAATTTCCAGAAGTCATTTCTAAACACACACAAGTACTTTTATTTTGTCTATGTTTAGGAGTTAAATTTCCCCCAGCCAGGATTTTGTATGTCTTCCTCTGCAGCTACCTCTGGAGATCCAGTAGAGTGAGGTGCCTGAAATGGAATTTGATAAGTTCCATTGCAAGACACATGCTGCTATTCCAAACACCATAAACACAACTGAAGTAAAGAGAAATGCAGTGTTATTTTCTAATGGAATTTATTCACAAATAGTAAATGAAATTTACAATCATAAAATTATTATATATTTATTTGATATAAAATTTAATTATCACAAACTTCATCTAATACACATAACATCCACACCTCCATTCCATCTCTTTTCTTTGTTCAATAGATAAAACCAAACATGAACCCCAAACATGAAATCACTGGGTTTCTTTTTCTTCATTTGTTTCACCACTGCTGAAATGTGGTGTGTTCTTTTGAATATTTGTTTAGCTTTTGAATTGATGACAATTAATGGGAATTTATTCAAGTCTGTCTTGCTTCATGAGTGATTCTTGGGATTTTGTGTTTGTTTGTTTGCTTTTAGCTTTACTTATTTGGAAACTGTCCCGTTTCCAGGCAAAAATGCACTCTCACACTTGCTCATGGATTCTCTCACTAAGATACGTGGTGTTAAAAAAAGCATCCTTGGGCTCGGTGCCAGTAGCCCAGTGGTTACAGTGCCAGCCACATACACCGAGGGTGGTGGGTTCGATCCCGGCCCGGGCCAGCTAAATAACAATGACAACTGCAACAAAAAATAGCTGGGTGTTGTGGCAGGCTTGTAGCCCCAGCTACTCAGGAGGCTGAGGAAAAGAGTTGCTTAAGTCCAGGAGTTTGAGGTTGCTATGAGCTGTGATGCCACAACACTCTACTGAGGGCGATATAATGAGACTGTCTCAAAAAAAAAAATCCTTGATGAAAACAATGAAGAGGATTCTAGCCAAAGAAAATCTATGTAGCAGAAAAGGTATTTCCCAGAACACAGTGTAAGGTCAGAACTGTACTATCCATCAAACCGGATGTGTACCTTTTCACTGCCAATGAAGCTGGAGGCGCATCAAAAAACAGTGATGGGAACAAGATTGAACATCACACAGGGAAGCTACCCAGGAAAGTTTTGGGTTCCAGTAAACTCTGAAGTCCTAAAAATTCATATAAACTTAGGCAATGGTTTTCTCAGCTGAGCGTGGGCCCTGAAGCAGACACCATCAGGCTGCATGACAGTCTTTGTAACAACACCGAGAGTTGGTGCTGTTAAGCTCTATCCCAGCAAAGGAGTGAGGCTTGTGTGAACTCAGTGAACTCCTTGACTTTGGTAGACCTCAATTTCCTGATTTCTGAGATCCCTTCTAATGTTGACTTTCTATGATTCTTATTCTGGTTCTCCCACAGAGACTCCTGGGATGCTATTTGGTGCATATCAGAAGTTTCAGTTTACCCAGGGGCTTTTATGCCAGTGGACTCCTCAAACCGTTGCTGACTTTTGTTTATACAAGTGGTGACTTCTGAGGACACTAGGGTGATAGGATCTGGTTAAATAACATACAATATCATTTTATTAGGCCTGGAGTTCTCTCAGGGCATACATTCTCTCTTTCTAAGGAATCTGTAAGTTAAAGTTAGCTCTACAATGAAACAGAGAATAACATCTCCTTCCCCTGAGTGGTTCCAACGATGTTTGAGCAGTCTCAGAACTCGTGTAGCCTCTCAGAAACTCACTGGGACAAGTAGAAAGGGGAAATAAGATCTAAGATATTTTTAGGCAGTGTTTCATAAACACTTTGGGGACCTGTCCCACCCACCACTGGAGGTTCAGAAGAGAATCAATGTGCTTCCCACAGACTGCTCATTGTTTTACAAATGGTTACTGAAATTTCCGTGCTTCCTGAGGTTTTTTGCCTAAGAGTTATCTGGCCTATTACTCAAAATATTTATCTTAATTTAATTTAAGAGCATTTAATTTAAGCCATCACCTGCCTTATTTACGACTTCCTATGAAGTCCCTTATATAAAATGGTGTAGTATTTGCATATAACCCTTGCCCATCCTCCTATCTACTTATCTCTAGGCACTTACAAACCTATATAATGCACAATGTAAATGTTATGTAAATAGTTGCTATGTACTATATTGTTCTTCTAGTTTGTATCATTTTTGCTGTATTATTGTTTATTGAATATTTTTTGATCCATTGTTGGTTGAATCCATGGATATATAATCCACAGATACAGAAGGCTGACTGTGTTTATAAGACTGTCTTTGATTTATAAGAAGAAAAACCAACATACATACAAGTTAGAGAAATTACTAGATACAGCTAAACACCACCACCAGATCCAGAATCATGTGGTATTTGAAATGCACACCCAAGCAGCTGTGCTTCATTGCCTTTCTGCAGTTGGACTGTAAAATAAAAACAGAAATAGAAAAAGAGTTCCAACCTTCTGAGTTTAGTGCTCTGAGTCAGTGAGTCAGGTTAAAATGTACAAAATATCTCTTGAGTTCTCTGGGACTTCTCAAACTCTGGCAAAGTCCTCCTATAATGATGTATTATCAGCTCTTGTAAACCAACATAACTCAAAGGAGAGAATTCAGGAAAGTCAATTTCAGCATCCTCTTTATGTATTCCAGAGGGCTCTCTGCCATCTCTGAGGTCACAGCTGGTAATACTCTAGAGTAAGAGCACAACACTGTCCTCAGAAAGCCAGTGCTAAATAGAAAGAACTTTAACTCCTTTGTCCTTTATTCCTTTGTGCTCAGCAGAAGGACACAGATAAAGAGCCAAGTCATTCTGGTGGTGCATTAAGGTCTTTGCTTCCCTTAAAGCAAATCCAGGGGCTTTTGTCTCTGTTCAGCTGATGCTCCCACTTCCTCTTCAACTCTATGTCAGTGACTGAGCATGATGATACATGCTGAATGCCAAGGATGGGCTATAAACCCTGTTATTTTGGTTTCAAATCCTTTATGCTGGTTCCTATGCCTCACAACTACCAATTTCTAAGAGTCTATTTCCTACTATCTAGTTCAATCACTCTTTTAGAAGGCAGGAAGGAAGCATCAATGTAGTGTAGTTTAAACTACTTCTTCCTGCCACAATGGATTAGCAGAAAAACAATTCATTCAAAAAAATTGTCTGACTGATAAAAATTTCTGCCTTCATGATGCTTACAAAGAAAACAGATCATAAACAAAATACACAAGTAAACCATATAACATCCTAGATGGTGATGAGAGCAATGGAGAAAAATGAAGCAAGGAAGGGAGATGAGGGTGTTTTTCAGGGGAAAGGTTATAAGGGTCATGCAGCTATCTACAGGAAGAACATTCCAGCAGAGAGAAGAATTAAGTGCCAAGGCCCCCAGGTAGAATATTAGCTAAGGCAGCAGGAAGGCTAGTGCCCAGGAAAGTAGTAGGAGATGGTTTCAGAGAGTATCAGGGAGCCGCACTGTGTAGCGTCTGATAGCTCATGTAAAGACTTTTGGTTTCTATTATATGGGAGACAGAAAGCACTTGGACAGTTTTTGCAGAAGAATGACATGAATGGCTAGATATATTTTAGAATAGTTATATTTACTAAAATAGACTGAAAAGGGGAGAAAGCAGAAGCAGGAAGATTAATTAGAATCTGATGGCACTGCCCTAATAGGGGCATCCAACCTGGGTCCACAGGCTGCAAGTGAATTATAGAAGATTGTTTTGCTTACCTGTGGTTTCAGATATTGTGAAAATCATGCATAGATTTTTTTTTTTTTTTTTTTTTTGCCCTTCAGCTTTTGTTAGTGTTTGTGTATTTCATGTGTGGCCCCAAGATAACTCTTCTTCCAATGTGCAGCAGAGAAGAAAGAACACTGGACAGCTGAATGATGGTTTGGGCCAGGTGGTAGGATTGGAGGTAGAGGCTGGATTCTGCATATATTGATGGAGCAAACAGGATATGTTGAAAAATAGGATGTGGAATGAAACATCACATGGGTGGGGAGGAAAGAGAGTTAACTAAACAGGAAACCTGGAATTCTGAGTTGGAGTTCCAGCCACAATGCACACTTATTATTATTATTAATTTTTTTTTTTTTTTTTTTGAGACAGAATCTCACTTTGTTGCCCTTGGTAGAGTGCCTTGGCATCGTAGCTCACAGCAACCTCCAACTCTTGGACTCAAGCAATTCTCTTGCCTCAGTCTCCCAAGAAGCTGGGACTACAGGTACCCACCACAATGCCTGGCTATTTTTACAGACGAGGTCTCACTCTGACTTAGGCTGTCTTTAACTCATGAGCTCAAGCAATCCACACGCCTTGACCTCCCAGAGGACTAGGATTACAAGCGTGAGCCACTGCACCTGGTGCCAACGCACATTTAAAATGCTACTCAAGGAAACTCTGAAAAGCTTGGACCCTCATTTTTCACACCTACAAAAATGGAATGTAATACTTTCCTGACCTCATAAGGCTCAAATGCTTGTGATGTCTGCAAATGCTAGTTTCCTCAGCTTGGATTACAGCTCTACATGACCTTGTGTTAGTGAATGAGCTTGAGAAACTGAGGGTGTGGGATTCAGAACAAATCTGGAATATTTTGAGAACAAATACAAAAAATAGAAACATAGTTGTGAGAAAATAATTTAGGCAACTTTATTTTAGAATACCCTTTCTTGAGAAGCTAGGAATAACCATAGAAAACAGTTGGCTCAGAAGCTTTATGATTCCTAGTAGTTGGCCCAGAGCTTTATGATTCCTAGTAGTAATATGTATTTCATACTTTTTGAACCTAGATTTGTAAATTGTTGTATAGTCAGTGATTGACAAATATCTACTAAAAGCAAAAAAAAAAAAAAAAATCCTCATTTTCAGTTTCAATTTTAGTCAAGCACAAAGGACTTCTTTTGTTTTCCCCTATCTTTGAGCTGGTTTGCCACCACCCTGGAATTTTTCTAAATTTTTACTAAGAAGAAAACTATGTGAATGAATTATTCTAAGTGCCTAAAAAGTTTACAACTTTCCCAATTGTGCTGAATTATGCAAAGCCCATGCTACCTTTTTCTAATTCACAAATACAAAAAAGCACCCTTAATTGAGAGTTTAAGATAAGTTCATCAGCCCCTCCTGGGAGGTAGGGAGAGCACAAGTCACACCAGGCAGAAAGACAGACTGTGGAGGCATGCTTCCAACCACCCCTTCCTTCTCTATTTCTTAGTAAGCCTCCCAAATCTTCCCCATAAAACATGACTATCCTAATCCAAGCTTCTCAGTATCCTGAAACATAGCTGACAAGCCATTTAATAAGATGATTAAATTGAATTATTAGTGATGGATGAGGATTAATTAGGTCTCTGTACATTGAGCAGGAGCTCCCAGAAAGGCAGTGGCCTGATTTAAAGTTTTGGTTATACGTGGAAATGCTCAGGTACCGTGGGACCATTGTTTAGTAAGGAGTTTCTCTGAAAAAGACTCCTGAAATCTTCTCATAAGGTGGTTTCCTTCTTTGCCTAGACTTGAAAACAGTGGTCGTTTAGTATTGTCCCTGAGATCATTTCAGGGGGTCCACATAATCAAAAAAATTTAATGTCATAATGAAACCAATGCATTAGTTGCCTTTTTCATTCTCATTTTCTCACAAGTGTGCTGTGGAGTTTTCCAGAAGCTATATGATATAAGAGGTTGGCATCACTCTCATAGCTAATAGGATGTATGCTCATATATTTTCATTTTTAATATTTGTAAGTTTTAATTTCAAATATAGTAACTATTAAAAGACATAATTCATATCACAAAAAAACACTTCAGGGCCCTCAATAATGTTTTTAAATGCAGATAGGGGTCCCGTGACCAAGATGTTTGAGAACCACAGCATTAAGTTATTCTATCTAATCTAGCACAATTCAGCTGAGATACCAGAAATACAGAAAAATTCAGGGCACTGATTTATGCTAAATTCAAAACTGTTGTGATCTAATCAATTTACAAAGGTTGGTATCTAATAGCAAAACCAAAAGAATACATGTAAGGAATGCTCCAAGCTAATGGGGTCGTGTTGAAAGAATGTAGGTGCCAACTTGAAGGCACTCCTGATGGTTAGACCAGGCACATGCGATTTGTGATTTTGTGATTAGCTGGAAACAGCCACTGAATCTTTTAGAGGGTGGGATACAGAGAGGAGGAGAGGTTTCACACACAGTAGTAAAATACAAGGATTTCCATTCATTTTCACTTTCCCAAGAGAGTATCATAAGCCAAACATGTAGATTTAACACTTTTAATGTTCAGAATTTTACTACAAATGTAAGAAATAATAAAGAATTAAATAATACATGAATCTTTACTAAATATATAAATATTTTCAATCCAACAGTGAAAACAGCTTATGTTTTCATTCCTAGGTCACTGGACAGAGACAAACAAAGCAAAAGATGCAGGAAAAGCAACTCATTTTGTCTCATGGTTATTTAAGAAGCAATATTGTTCCACTAGTTGGAAAATATCCTTAGAACAAAGGGACTGTATGCTTATATTTACCTCCTCTGCTATTGTGAAAAATTAGCTCATGAAAAAAATAACCAGCAGAGACAAAGCACATGATTTGGCTGACTGTTATACAGGAAATCTTCTAAACGACTGTTTTCATAATATATTTTCATTATACTAGGCTGAATTCAGAATGACCTAAAATAAGTTTGGGTCATATTATAAGTTACATGGACAGTGAAAGCATGCTTTAAAAAAAAAAAAAAAGTCCACCATTGTCTAACAATATTTACCCTGCTATAAAAATAGATAAGTCAAAGGAATAAGTTAAGATTAACAATGTTATTTCACAATAAACTCAGTTCTACTTTGTTGTATTAAACCTCATAGAAGCACATGAAAAATTAGCAGTGAAAACAAGGGTTCTTAACAAGGCCGGCCATTAGTAAAACAGTAGCAGGTGGATGAGATAGCAAATGATAGGAAAGCAGACTCACAGACCTAAGAACAAAGGAAGAAGAGACGGAACAGCTACAGAAAGGCAAAAAGTAGTCTTTGAAAAGTTCTTTGGACCTTTCCGTATTCTTTCTTCTCTCTTTTTCACTTCTTCCCCGTTGCTCGTTCTTTTTTTTTTTTTTTTTTTTTTTTCCCTAGAATGTATCAGTTTTTACAGGTGAATGGCAAATAGTCTGGTCCAATTCCTTTATACTCAGATGAGGATGTGGACGCTCATTGAGGTAAAGTGACCAACACAGGGTCCCCACCAGCAGGAGCCCAAGTCAGCCTGTGAGCTCAGTGCTCATGAATCCAAGTCCAGTGCCCTTTCAATAGCACAATACTGCACTGCTTTATAAAATCAAGTCCTACAACAGACCTGTGAGGTAAGATGACTTCCTCTTGGAACTCAAACAGTGAGCAGCTTAGATGACGTGGAAAGTCGTGGGATTCTTAAGCCTTTCCCTCCCACCTCTCTTGCTTTTTCAGGTCCTTTTCGTGAATGGCCCATTTTCCTGCCGATTTCCTCTTGCATCAGATTCAAGTTGTCCAGGGAATAACTTTCAGCATTCTATGTGACTCACCTAGGGCTCTGGATAAAAGAAAACCAAGATATTAACTTTGGACATTTATAATTTCTAGTCCAAAATATTTTAAGAAGATAAATAACAGAAGGATTAAGAATCACAGAATTCTCTAATGTATTGGCAACATACAGAAGTAAACGTTCCTGGACTAATATATTAAGGGGGTCAGGTCTTCCTTCAAAAGGACATAGGTAATCCCAGGAAACAATGCCTAAGGATCTCCTGAGTACTGGTTAATTTGCAAATATGCAGGGCATACCTAGAGATTATGATTTTTTTTTTTTTTTTTGGTCTTTTCCTGTGATCTGAAAAAAAAAATTGTGTTGTGGATTGTATCTTCTACGAACTAATGTTATGAGGGAACAGAAACTATGTTTAAGGTATGTTTAAGACAAATAAAATGGAGGGTGAAGAAACTGTTTAGTGATGAGAAGGGAGAATAGCCAATTCATAGTAAGGATTGGGGAAACCAGATGAAACATCTGTGAATCAGTGCTCGTGAGCAACTTAGGGCAACTTTGGATCAAGAACCACTTCAGGTAGCTTCTCTACCCAACATCCAGCAACTCAGTTTCCTGAAAACCCATTCAAACACATGCTTACCAGAAATATCCTCACTGTACCCCTGACTCACATGCTAACTTGAGTAATTATCCTTCCCACATTCTCACCCTAAGAAAAAAAAGAGTTTAACCAAAACAGTTTATTTTCTTCAAAAAGAATTAAGATAGCCATATCAAGAAGTCACTTTAGGGATCACAAATCCATTTCAGTACACGTAGGCTTTTGGTACATATATTTTTTGATTCTTTGCCCCTGGACTTATTTCTACTCCAAAGTTTGCTCAAGACTGCTACTTAAATGACATATACAGCAGGTTTTGTTCAAAGTTATTTTATTACAACACTGATGAGAAAAAAGAAATCAATTCCCATCCAAAGCCATTATTTGTGTGGAGCTTGCGCTTTCTATGTTTGTGTGGATCTTCTTTGGGTATTCCTCCCATATTCCAGAGATGTGCTATGTGTCAACAGAATCTGTGTTTAAACTGCCCCAGTCTGAGTGAGTGTGGGTGCATGTGAGTGTGCCCTACAATGGAATGGCTCCTGTCCAGGGCTGGTTCCTACCTTGTGCCCTGAGCTGCCAGGGTATAGGCGCTGGCCATGCAAACCCCTGAATCAGATTCATTGGGCAAATAATTATTTCGCTTTGAGATAATTGATCTTTGTTGAATGTACAACATTCACAAGTACAGCTGACATTTATTTCAATCTCTAATATTGCATGTATTCTGGTCTTTATTTAGAAATTTGGTGATGTTTTTGTGACCAGAAATATGTCATAGGAGTTAACCTCTTGTTTGTATCAATTAGCCTATGGTAAAATTGGTTTGTATGTCATTTCACTTAAATTTGCAGTTTTCAAGAACCTATTGACAAGGTTAAGTGAAGGTTTACTGTATGTGTTCTTCTCCCATGCAAACAGTTCTGCCCATATATCCAAACGAATTCAGATAACTTCTGAAATCTTCCTCAAAACTCACTTAACTTACACAGTCCGTATGTCTTTCCCTCCATTTACCTCTTTAAACTTGCCCATCTTTCAACAGTTATACAGTTCATAAAAATACATATTACTACAACCAAAAAAAAAAAAAAACCCGTAGATTTAGTAATAACAGGAACTAACATTTATTAGAAACTTACTATATTGCATTGGTGTGCTGGAGCCTTAAATGATGTTGGTAAAATTGTTGGTAGCTAGAAATTGAGGATAGTAAGAATATTTATATCACAGAAGTTGGCAAAAGCTACTAATAAGCACTCACTCCTTTGCCCCAAGCCAGTCTTCCAGAATACCATTACTTTTAGTGACTTTTCTAAGCTCTTGAATATATTCCCTTTAAATCTTCACAATACTCTTGAGATATAGTTAAAATTATTACCCCCATCTTACCAAAGGAGGAAAACAAGTCAAAGAAAGGTTAAATGGCTTGTCCAAAGGTACTCAGCTAATTTGTAGATTGAGGACTTGATAAAAATTACTAATTGTTTATAGTTGCAAATAAAAACGACTGATTGGAAACAATTCTATGTGTTATTTACAATAATCCTCAATAGGACTGATGGTTAAAAATGTTTAACACTTGAAATCAGAAATATTGTAGGAATAAAACATCATATTCAATTTCTTAATTATTTTATGCAACCCTGGTTAAGATGAAAAGAATTTTAGTTAGGAGTAAGAAGTTCAAAAGATTTACTGCACAATGTGGTGACTACAGTTGTTAACAACAACGTATGATAGACTTAAAATTTGCTGTGAGTAGATTTTAAGTGTTTTCACCACAAAAAGTATGTGAGAGAACACATATGCTAATTAGCTTGATTTGGCCATTCTACAATGTATACATGCATCCAAATATTATCTACACTGTAAATACATAGTATTTAGAAATAAATAGAAATAAGAGAGAAATATATGTATAGTTGATGAAATATATCAGGTAGAGGCTTGGTGCCTGTGGCTCAAGTGGCTAAGGTGACAGCCACGTACACCTGAGCTGGCGAGTTTGAATCCAGCCCAGGCCCACCAAACAACAATGATGGC